>MVGT01001998.1:65982-151382 GCA_002174775.1 Macleaya cordata
AGGGATCCTCACCCTTACGAGGGTGGGTGAGTTGGCTTGCCATGGTTCCTCACCCTTAGGACCAGTTGCACTTCTTGTATGTGGATTTCAAAAGAGATGAATTTTTAGAAAGAGATTTCTATAAAAAGGACATTGAGTTTCAAAAGGATTCTTCAAAATAGTTTTCGAACTTTAACTTAAAAGACGCAACCTATATATATCTACTACTATATATATCACTAAGGTAAGCTTGTGAAAGGTTGGGGACTCTCTACAAAGATGGTGGATCATGCTTATCCGGATGTGGTACACCATCTGAGACTTTGCTAGGTGTTTTTGTCTTCAGGGCGGTATGGGACGTAAGGGAGACAGGTGCATCTAGGGAAGTCTAGGAAGTCACGATTATTTCCTGGTAAACCATGTTTGTTGGTGGTGTTGAGGAACTAGTTTAGCTGAGGTTTGCATGCTTGCCCGATGGGTGTTAGACGAGAGGGAGGGTTGTCGGGGAACCTTCTCTAGATTAGTTGGGGGCCCTTATCTAGTCTGTAGTCCTCAAATTGTGTGCACTTAATATCTGACCTTGAAGTAACTCTGACTGAGGTAACCCGGTCGTGTTCCTTGGCTATGCTAGCAGAAGTACACTACCATTGTGCATTGCTTTATAAATTTTTCTGAATTATTTATCGGATTAATCGCTGCATGTGATGTTATTAGGATGGTTGATCTACCTACTGAGTTTCTCACACAATTATTCTCGTGGTTTTGCAGTTGACGTTTGAGGATCGAGTTAGGATCCTTAGTGGTGCTGAGACGTGGTTTACTGGGCGAGGAATTCCTTATTTTGTGGTGGATGTAGGTCTCCCTCTCTTCAGTCACAGTGGATGACTTGTTACCAATGTTCTTTTACTTTGAGACTTATGTTTTATGGCTTGGTTGTGAGCCTTATGTTACTTTTATTTATATGAATGCAACTTTTACTTTATCTTTTCTCGCTATATATATTTTGACAGGAAACAACAAACATAACTACATACTATATCACAAATATATCCATGTTAAGTGAAAGATTGAATGTCATAGTTATACTACAGGTGACTTAGAGGATGGGATAATTTTAGACAATATTGTCCTGGCAGGTCTCTCCTAGTCCTACATCGTTGGGATTTCAGTTGAGAAAAAAAATGGGTGGCAATTTTGTGCATACCTTTAGTTTCTTTTGCTTCCGCTGTGTATATTATTGTATACACTGTGTTTATCAGGTGATAAAAGGTCCAGTTTAAAGGGGAGACTCTGCCGGATTTGAGTCTCGTTGTAGACTGATGGTAATGTCCCTTGGTTTGGGGTACGGGGCGTTACAGATGGTATCAGAGCATTGTTAGCTCTGAGTAGACCCAATAATAAAAGCCACCAAGATTAGAAAAATATTTTAAAAGCTTGAAGATGTAAATGAATTAAAACACACCAAGATACTAAAAGATTTATGTCTACATTATGCTATTGAATTCTTTTTAGTGATTTCACGGGTTTATTAGTTTTTACTATTTCTTATTGTTTTTCTGGTGTGACGGTGAGGCCTAAACCTTACTTACACCTTTGTGTTATGTGTTATTTTGGACGACTTTAGTGTTTGGTGAAGTTTTGGCACGCTTGGTAAGGAATTAGATAGGGAAATTATGAGAAAATTTTATAGGTTTTGTGATTTAGCTCGAATAGTGCCTAGCTTTGTTATTAGAGGTGACTAAGCTTCAATTTCATTAGAGACTTAGTGGGTGTTATATCGAGAAAATAGCTTGATCCCCTTGTAGAGGTAACTTTTGGAAGTGTGTAATGCCACATTCTTGTAACCTACCTAGGTTGGAGTAATATCTTATTTTGGTAGAGTAGACTACAAGAATTGGAATGAAGTTACAATCAAGAGAGAAACATCTATTTTGATATACTGATGGATTACTTGATCAACTATATGTGTTTAGAATTTCTTGAGAACTTAATAGTGAATGAGTATCTCAAAATTTGAATTTATAGACTGATACCTAAGGCAAAATTTAACGTGACTCTATGTGGATGCTACTAGAGTCTTACTATATTTTTGTGGATTGACTGGATATTCTAAATTGTAATCTCTTTTGTGGAATTAATAGATATGATCTTCAAGAAATATCCTTAAATTATCTGTGGTAGAGAAATATTAGTGGTAAATGATATTGCATACCAGTTGCTTAGACTTCCCATCTAAGATTTGAGGTAGTACTTGATTGAATTTTTTGTGATCAAATATATTGAAGTTAATTCTTGGGGACTTGCGAATTATAAGTGTGGGATTGTGGAGTAGTTTAAGATAGTTGTATTACTAGTCTAACTCACATCCAAATAATGGCAATAGTGAGAAGGAAGAAAATCAAGGATATTCAATCTAATTATTTCCTTAAAAAAATGCATGCTCGGATTAAATATCATGTTTATGAAATATTTCTCATAGATTGTGAACTGTTGTGACTTCAAGTCTTCATATCATGACTTATGTGGATGAAATAATGGTTATGTTTGGAAAACCATGTTTTACATATGTAGAGGAAATTGTGTTAGATATGTTGAAATCTTTGGAAGTGACGAGAATCTATTTTATCGAGTGTTTTCTCGATGTGAAACCCAGCTTTGGAAAATGTGACAAAAAGAATTTATATCCGTGATCGCATAATGACGGTAGTGGCATCCCACTACCGGGCTTCATAGGGTTCACGAAGACACGGAGAACCGTGTATGCCTTAGGAGGACTGGTGCCTATGTTACTTCCACTCGGATTCCCGCCCGAGTGATCTGTGAGTTGGCATGTCATGGTTCCACGGATCATACCCGGCGATCTGTGTGTTGACATGTCATGGTTCCACGGACTTGGTGTGCGAGTTAGCTTGACAAGGTTTCCTCGTCCTTACGAGGGTGGGTGTGTTGTCTTGCTATGGTTCCGCGACCTACGTAGGTGAGTGAGTTGGCTTGCCATGGTTCCGCGACCTATGCGGGTGAGCGAGTTGGCTTGCCAGGGATCCCCACCCATACGAGGGTGGGTGAGTTAGCTTGCCATGGTTACTCACCCTTAGGACCAGTTACACTTCTTGTATGTGGATTTCAAAAGAGATGAATTTTTAGAAGGAGATTTCTATAAAAAGGACATTGATTTTCAAAAGGATTCTTCAAAATAGTTTTCGAACATTAACTTAAAAGACACAACCTATATATATCTGCTACTATATATATCACTAAGGTAAGCTTGTGAAAGGTTGGGACTCTCTACAAGGACAGTGGATCATGCTTATCCGGATGTGGTACACCATCTGAGACTTTGCTAGGTGTTTTTGTCTTCAGGGCGGTATGGGACATCAAAGAGATAGGTGCATCTAGGGAAGTCTGGGAAGTCACGATTATTTCCTGGTAAACCATAATTGTTGGTGGTGTTGAGTAACTAGTTTAGCTGAGGTTCGCATGCCTACCCGATGGGTGTTAGACGCGAGGGAGGGTTGTCTGAGAACCTTCTCTGGATTAGTTGGGGGCCCTTATCTAGTCTACAGTTATCAAATTGTGAGCACTTGGTATCTGATCTTGAAGTAACTCTGACTGGGGTAACCCGGTCGTGTTCCTTGGCTATGCTAGCAGAAGTACACTACCATGATTTGTATATATATATATGCAGGAATTTCTTTGATGTTTCAATCAACTATATGTTATGCATTGCTTTATAAATATTTCTGAATTGTTTATCGGATTAATTGCTGCCTGTGATGGTATTAGGATGGTTGATCTACCTACTGAGTTTCTCACCCAATTATTCTCATGGTTTTACAGTTGACATTTGAGGATCGAGTTAGGATCCTTAGTAGCGCTGTGACGTAGTTTACTGGGCGAGGGATTCCTTATTTTGTGGTGGATGTAGGTCTCCCTCTCTTCAGTCACAGTGGATGACTTGTTACCTATGTTCTTTTACTTTGAGACTTATGTTTTATGGCTTGGTTGTGAGCCTTATGTTAATTTTATTTATATGAATGCAACTTTTACTTTATATTTTGTCGTTATATATATTTTGACAGGAAACAACAAACATAACTATATACTATATCACAAATATATCCATGTTAAGTGAAAGATTGAATGTCATAGTTATATTGCAGGTGACTTAGAGGATGGGATAATTTTATACAATGTTGTCTTGGCAGGTCCCTCCTGGTCCTACATCGTTGGGATTTCAGTTGAGAAAAAAAAATGGGTGGCAATTTTGTGAATACCTTTAGTTTCTTTTGCTTCCGCTGTGTATATTATTGTATGCACTGTGTTTATCAGGTGACAAAAGGTCCAGTTTAAATGGGAGACTCTGCCGGATTTGAGTCTCATTGTAGACTGATGGTAATGTCCCTTGTGGTGGGGGTACGAGGCGTTACAATCTGCCCCCCTAAAAGAGGGTTTCGTCCTCGAAATCGCACATACCTCCTCAAAAAGATCTAGATAACTCGTGCATATCTCATTTTCTCTCTCTTACGTGGCCTCACGTTCATCATGGTGATGCCACTGCACCTTTACCCAAGGTATTGATCTTGACCTAAGTTTCTACTCTTGTAATCAAGAATCCTATAAGGCTTCTCCATATAGGTTGCTATTGGCTGCAACTTCTAACTCATTGAAATTGACCATTACTGGACGATCTTCACCTCTGAGATGCTTTCAAAGCATGGACACATAGAACACATCGTGAACTCCTGCACTGACCTGGTAAAGCTAACGGATAAACCACTTTCACTACTCTCTCTAAGATAGGAAAAGGTCCAACGAAACGTGGCGATAGCTTTCTTTTCTTACCGAACTGTAGAACACCCTTCATCGGTGATACTTTCAGAAGTACTTGGCCCCCTACTTCAAACTCAAGTTCTCTACCCCTCTGGTTAGCGTAACTTTTCTAACGACTCTGAGCTGCTCGCATTCGCTCCCTGATTAGAGCTATCTTCTCATTAGTCTGGTGCACAGTTTTCGATCTTGAAAATTTCGACTCGCCAACTTCTGCCCAATATACTAGAGATCTGCAAGGTCTCCCATACAACGCCTTGAACGGTGCCATCCCAATACTAGTTTGGTAACTGTTGTTGTACGCAAACTGAACAAGTGGTAATAAATCTTCCCAATTACCCTTAAAGTCTAACACGACATAACATAGCATATCTTCCAGTCCTTAGTTAACTTTCTCCATCTGCCCATCCATTTGAGCATGAAAAGCCGTGCTATAAGTCAAGCTTTGTTCCGATAGCTTCTTGAAAATCTCTATAATACTTCGAGGTAAAAGAAGTATCCTAATCCGACACAACTGATACTAGAACTCCGTGATATCGAATTATCTCCTTCACTTACAATGAAGCCAACTGCACTACGGTGTATGTCTTCGTAACTGGCACAAAGTGTGCGCACTTAGTTAGTCTGTCCACGATCGCCCAAATGGAGTCGTTCCCCCTTCGGGTCTTGGGTAATCCGTCGATGAAATCTATAGATATATTATCCTATTTATACTCGGGTATATCCAAGGATTGTAAGGTACCTGTTGGTTTCCGATGCTCTGCCTTTACATGCTGACAAGTAAAGTATGTACGCACGAACTCTGCTACACAACGCTTCATTCCTGACCATCTGAAGTGCCGTTTAGATCCCGACACATCTTGTTCCCTCTAGGATGTATAGTATCCTTACTACGTTATGCCTCGTTCAAGATGTTCTTCCTCAGTTCAGATTTCTCTGGAACATACAAGCTTCCCATGGACCTCAAGCCACCATCATCCCCTACAGTCATGTTCGTAATTTTTCCTTATTGAACACCTGTACTTTATCACGGCACTATTGATCGTTTCTTTGTTCACTAATGATTTTGTTCACCAGAGTAGGTTGAATGACCACACTACGCAATAGCAGCTACCTCTACTCGCGGGTTGCCAAATCAAAGTCATACTCCAAAGCTACCTCTAATAGTCGCCACTGCTGGACCATCATAGAGGCTATTATACCCCTAGGTTGCCTGCTCAATGCGTTTGCCACTATGTTAGCCTTTCCCGGATGATACTGCAACTGAAATTCATAGCCCTTCAGTAGTTCCAACCATCTACTCTATCTCATGTTCAGCTCTTTTTGTGAAAATAAGCATTTGAGACTCTTATGATTCGAAAAGAGCTCAAACCTTTCACCTATCAAGTAATGTCTCCAAATCTTGAGTGCAAACACTACCGCTGCTAACTCGAGGTCATGAGTTGGATAATCATGCTCATGTATCCTCAACTGTCTCGAAGCATACGTAACCACTCGGTTGTTCTGCATCAAAACACATCCCAGTCACTGATGTAACGCATCAGTAAACACCATAAGTCAGGTTCCACTTTCTAGTATAATCAGAACTGGAGTTGTTAACTTTGCCTTCAACTCTTAAAATGATTGCTCACACCTAACATCCCACTTGAATGGAACGTCCTTCATAGTGAGACTTGTCAAAGGACCTGCTGTACTTGAGAATCCTTCGATAAACTGCTTGTAGTACCCAGCCGAACCTAGGATACTCTTTATCTCTTTCACTGTAGTGGGTTGCCGCCACTGCAGTACAGCCTAAACTTGGAGGTATTCACCGTCGCTTCTATTCCAACTCACCAGTGTAATTGAGCTGCTAAGCAACCCAACAACATTTATTTCCATCCAAAGAATTTATATCTTAAGTATACTTGGATGCCACCTCTAACGATTACTGATGATAACTATTCTCGGAAGTCACACCACTCCCGGTTATCCATTCCATATGTCAATTACTACATTGACTATCCCGAGATATATGATTATTTGGAGTTATAGTCCTTCAAAATCAAAACCATCTCCATGGTCTAAAGTTTTAATTCATGCTTATGAGAATTCTAATCCTTGAGATTTCAGTAGTGAGCTACGCCTCCTCACTAATCACCTAATGCCCCTAAACATAAGAGGATATCAAAACTACCAACGCGGTATCATGAGTCGAGTAAACTCTCCTCTTATCCCTTCGGCATTCCTATGCATGACAACTACCTTGTCATCTATAAGAAGACACACCATAACCACCGATGTGTTGTATTTGAAACCACCACTAATCCAAGTTCACCTTCTATAAGATTTGTGAACATGGTGATGCCATACAAATGTACCATTATAGAAAGTTTGTTCAAACTAACTTCCTCACTCGAACGTCTCCACACATTCCCTAGCCAAAATGGGCCTTAGAAAAATGTGATATGAAGAAATTTCCACAATGGACCGTCAATAATACCCGACCCAAGTAAAAAAGTTATGACCCTCAGTCATGATCGTTTGGAGAGATTATCACAGTCACTGCAATACCAGACACTTCATGTTTTAAGATCTTCACCTGAGTTGGAGCCTTCTGATAAGGTGTCTTAGCAATCGATTTTGTGCCCAGAACCAGCTCCAAGTAGAACTCTCTCTCTATAAGTTGGTAACCCTAGGACCTCACCATATACATCGCGGTATTAGCGCACCACAAGAATCCATTCAAGCTCTCTACCATCAACTGGATGTTCCAACATATCCACAAAGCACAGGTGTGTCCTATCGAGACCACATCCTTGCGACAACGATAGCACGCATGTCATTTCCTCTAGAATGGAAAATGTTATTATTTTCACATCACAGTCCAACCTTGCATAGTAGGGATTTAGAGAAAAAATATAACATGATTTTTCCACCAAATCTCTGGTCCCCACAAAATTCCTCCCCCAAATCCCTTGTCCAAACAGACTATAATTCTCCTTCTTGAGATCTCCATTCTCCATTTTCATTCTTCCATTATAGCCCTACAGTCCATTCTTATCTTTAAAAGATTAAAGAACTTTATTTATTTATCTATGAAAATTTTTTTTTTTAAATCCGCCTTTGTAGTGCTAAAACGTTACATTGCCGATCCCAAGCCCGGAGTAAGGATGAGGGTTACATAACTATATAATGTTGTATATATGTAAAGGCCCATTTTCAAATCTCGCCTAGAGCCTTAATTTGTCTAGGGCCGCCCCTGGCAGGACCCAAACTATGAATTGGACAACATTGATGCCCAAAGAGTCGCACCGGTCAAAACTTAGGGCCTATACGTCAAATTAACAAACATTTGTTTTGAATCTGCCACTAGTTAAAGACACTTAAAAACAATCACTTGGGGCTTGGGGGTCATTGTTTTTTACCTCTAAAAAGTTCTACGGCCATAAAAAATTGTTATTTTATTTCCACTAGTAGCCATAGTTGTAAACTGTGAACACTTTTTAGGGCCTGGCCACAAAAAAAACAAAAAAAAAAAAAAAAAAGCGAAATTCNTTTGTCGTAAATGACATTTGAAGCCTATACTGTATATACCTCAGAAAATATCTAATTGGTAGATTTACCAAATTAAAGCAAATTATTGGGAACCCGTGGATTTTAGAACCATATGATTGCAATTCATAAAATGACAAACCAAAAAAATATAATTTTTTGGTATTACAATCTAGTCCCTGCCATTAAGATAAACAAACGGCTTCGTTACTAAAACTCGAAACAAACAGAACCATACAACACGTACATTTGACACAACGTACAGCACGACAGAAGAAAAAAAACCCTAACGGAAAAGTTCAAATTTTATTTTAAAATTTAGTCCCTATTAGGAGTGGTGTCATCACCAGCACCACCCATCCCCAAAGTGTGCTTCACAGCATCAGCAGCACCTTGAGCCATACTCTTCACTTGCTCTCCTGCAGTTGAAAACATGCTGCCCGTTTTCTCCGTGCCCGCTTGGGCAGTCTCTCGGGCATACTGTGCAGTCTCTGATGCCTTCTCTTTCTCTGCACCGAGGTAACTGCCGGTAGTGTCTTTGGCCTCACGGGCACGTTCCGGGGCAGCCTGGGCAGTCTCTGTTGTCTTATCTTTCGCTGCACCGAGGTAACTGCCGGTAGTGTCTTTGGCCTCAAGGGCACGTTCTTGGGCAGCCTGGGCAGTCTCTGTTTTCTTATCTTTCGCTGCCCCGAGGTAACTGCCCGTAGTGTCCTTGCCCTCCTGGGCACGGTCTCGGGCAGCCTGGGCAGTTTCGGACGCCTTCTCTTTCATCGTACCCATTGCTTCACCACCTTTCCCCACTGCTTGTTCTGTCTTCTCCTGTATTTATTATCACAAATTTATCCCAATTTTTAACATTAATTTACAAATGTATGTGCATGCATGCATGCATGATATTAACAGCCTTGCATGTCTATGATGCATGTATGGGGCATGGATGGAGCATGGCAACCATTACATCTAAATGTACCCATATGTAAAACCAAAGATGACTAATTAATTAGTTAAAAAACAGCTAGCATAATTGCATGTAACATACATGACATGCCAAAGCACATATATATGTATATTCATGAGTTATTGACTATGTAGCTATGTACCTTGTTTATATGCATGTCCATGATGAATCACATACATGGATGTAATGAGCCCATTTGATATGCATGCATGATTTCATGGGTATCATATGGGTCATGCATTTCATGGGTATCTTGGGTCATGCATGATGACTATACATGAAGAGATGAGAGATAATGATGATGATGAAGACTGACCTGAGCATGGCCTTTGGTTTCACCAGCTTTGTAACTCTGATTATGAGACGCCATTTTTTCACAACTGAAGATCGAGAATTTGATTATCACTCAAAAAACTTTGAAAACTAGAAAGATTAGAAAGAAAGCTGTGTACCAAAATTAAAGAAGATTTTAGCTAGGATAAAATATATTATTGCTAGGTTTTCGCATGCATATTTATAGACTCCATTGCTTCACTTTAGCCAACACGTGTCCTGCTGTTTGACACGCGTATCCCCACGTGTTGATCACATGTACATTAGATTCTCAATGACTATTGGTTGCTTTTGAATTTTTAAATTATATACTTTAATGGAAAATTAAAGAGTTAGGTCTGAGTTACTGATAGTGTATAAGACAAACACACGTGTCAAAGTAAGAGGGCACCTAATGGTCCGAACTTAGTCCTGGATCGATCTCCATTGAGGTAATGCCACGTGCAAATCTTCAGTACCGACAAAAGACATTTGACTCACCGCCTCAAACCAAAGGCGTCTAGGAAATATAAGTCCACAGTTGAGAACGGACCGGGGCCGGCCGGACCCTAGTGGGGCCAAACGTAGTTCTGAACCGGATTTTGTTAAGCACTTAGCCCGGGCTCGAAATATAGGGCTGTCCATGGATACCTCATACCGTTTACTCGATGACAACTGGAACTAAATTTTTTGGTTCGGATTTATCATTTTTAAGAACCAATAGGAACAAGAATTAGAAACGCTAAATATCAAAACCATTAGTATCATAAAAGTTCCTGTTCTAGGTGTTAGGATTTTCGCCCGCTGTATGCTTAGGATTCACCACAAACAAGGACAAGCAAATACTAACACGAAAATAATAAAGAAAAGAAATAGAAACACACCACAAACGATTTACGTGGTTCACCACTCTTTAGCTACGTCTACGGTAAAGAACAACTTCTTTCACTAAGATCAAAGGGATTACAAAGCAAGCCACACACTCAACTACTCTCACAAGCTTCTCTCTAGCTTGCTTCTCAAATTTCTCTCTCTACAATATTGCTTCTCTCTAGCTTGCTTCTCAAATTTCTCTCTCTACAATATTGCTTCTCTCTACAATATTGCTCTCACACTCTTCTCTCTATCCTTAGACTCACAACCCTTTCAAGAGATCTCACACTCTCAATGTTATTTTTCTGAATACTTTAGGCTAATGTCCTACTCCTATATTTATAGCCTCCAATAGGTATCCCAATTCTAGAAGGAAAAGGGAATCCTAACTAAATATGAAAAAGAAACCCACCTAAAATAGAAGTTCCCAAAAATACAAGAGAAATGAAGTTTCTAAAACTTTAATTGATTTTTCCAAAACTTCACAAATCTCCACCTTTTGGAAAAACTCTGCTTCACGTACCCGTTTTTCTCTTCACGCTCATCATCATCACCTTTTGGCAAAATACTTGCAGCTTCATCTTCAATCTTCTTTAATCCCTTTATCTTTATCTTATTGTTGTCTTTGCACTTCATCATCAATCATCTACATTGAGTAACTCCCAAGTTGCTCTTCATCTTGGGAATCACACTAACATCATCATCAACCATCGCATAATCATCATCTTCAGGCTTGCATATCCGTAACGACCCAAAATAATTTAGTTGACCAATCAATGTCATTCCGAGTCAATTAGAGTCTAATCCAACGGTTTGACCGTGAAACCAATTAATTATTAAAATAATTAAGCTTAGTGTTTAAATAATTAAACTTGAAATTAAATAAATGAGTTTTCGATAGGAGGGTAATTTGAAGAATCGAACTGTACAAATGGATAGATCTCGAAAAGTTATTCAATTTCGACTACTCACACGCAAAAATCGGACACCGAATGATCCCAAATGAAGGCCCGGAACACGATTTGGATTGGTACCGAAGGTACCCGCGATTTTGACTTTGATTTTGACCAATCTTTTTAGATATATACAATATATACGTATATTTGATGTATTAAAAAGTTTTCTTGTAAACTTATCCTTTGTAAACAGATTTTTATATGTGTGTATACACATAATTTATGTGTATGTCTATATACCAAAGTTTTTCTTTAAAACTTATCCTATAATAAGTTTAATAAAAAAATATATATTTTACTTCTTATCTCCACCGTATGAAAACAGCAGAGATTTGAGAAAGAAGAAGGAAGGGAGAAAGTAAAGAAAGAGGAAGAAAAGGACGGAAGAAAGAGAGAGAGAAGAGGAGAGAGAGAGAAGGAGAAGGAGAGAGAGAAGGAGAGAGAGAGAGAAGGAGAGAAGGAAGGAGAGAGAGAGAGAAAGGGAAGGAAGAAGGAGAGAGAGAGAAGGAGAAAGAGAGAGAAGGAGAGAAGGAGGAGAGAAAAAGAAAGGGAAGGAGAAGAAGGAGAGAGAGAGAGAAGGAGAGAGAGAGAAGGAGAGAGAGAAAAAGAGGAAGAGGAAGAAGAAGATGATGATGTTGATGACGGTCCATTGGATATCGTATGGACCATTTAATTTGTGGATTGAGGTATAATTTGAAACCCTAGCTTTTCGTTTTGTTTTTAATTAGATATTTTATGTTGTTAATCTTAGTTTTCAATTTTAGGGTTCATTTTTGTTAATAGTTTAAGATTTGATTAGGCCTTTTAGACCCTTAATTGATGAAATTGATAATTGGGAAGGTTGATTTTGACTGAAATTTATTGTTTTAGGTTAGATTATAGATTCGGAGGTCTATATTAATTAAAGAGGATATCTAGAGCAAATTGGGTTGTAGTGCTAAAGCCCTTATTTAATTTGATAAGGACCTGGACCCTTGTAGTGACTGTTTAGGTTAGAATTTAGATTCTTAGGCTATTCTATATGGAATCAGTATGAATTGAATTGAGTTTTGAAAGTGAATTTAATGTGTTGTTACAGTTGGGAGTGTGCTAATACCAGTACACTAATTGGAGGAAATTAGTGCAGTAAAGAGAGCCTTGCGGGATTTGAGGTAGGAACTTATAAATACTTTCTTGTAGCCATTAAAGTGCTTTCAATACTTTTGATAGGGTTTAGATTTATAAATCAAATTTAATTATTTTGTAAAGCATGCATGATTTATTTGTGATGTCCTATTGATGTGAAAATGATTTTCCAAAAGTATAATTTTACATAGTGATGTAAAACAGTAATGGTAATTTTTAAAATAACTAGATTCTAATAATTATATATATGAATGAGTTATATACATATATAAATATATGGATGATTCTTTTCTTACTTATAGTTAAATAAACTATAATTTCAAAAGAATTGAGATTTAATCGTTATCGAGCTTTAGGGATGGGCATATTTCCAAAACCAAACGGATTTTGGGGTTCTTATAATATATAGATATATATTTTACTTCCTTCCATATGTTGGGAGAAGTAGTTGTTTTAAGATGATGTGTGGGATGGAGGTTCCCAGTTGTTGGGTATGTGTTGGTGATTCCCTAGGTACGGGCTTTCCCCCGGAATATATACTATATATGTTATGCTGGGCTTTCCCCCGGCTAGGATTATTACCGGCTTTCCCCGGATTATATTACGGGCTTTCCCCCGATTACCCGGCTTTCCCCGGATTATATTACCGGCTTTCCCCGGAATAATATTAGTTGGGAGATCACAACATGTACATGGTTGTTAGTTTTTGTAGGAAAAAGGTATTTTCTACTACTAAAACTTATACTATTATACTATATATCTTTTGGTAATCTGAAAATGGATTTGTAATGCCTACACGAGCAAATCATTGAAGTTTTCCTAAAAACAATGGTTTGTTCCGTATTTTCATTATGTTTTCCTGTCTCATGACAGGAATGGGACTCTCATGATATAGGAAAACTATTGAAATCTAGGTTATTCTATTTCTCTTTTTGGAAAGCCTTGTTTGGATAGGTACGTGTATGATTCTAGAAATGTCGAGGTTATATGCTGCCTAGATTAGGCGAAGACTTGAGGAGCGTGACAACTCCTGGATTATTTTAATGATCATTAAGATGTCTGCACAAGTCAAACGGCTGACCACCGCGACAACGGCTACATCGGCAAATTATGGTCAAGGGTCCACCTGAACCCAAATCATGAGCCAGCGTGCTTCTCACAAAAACCGATAAATCAGTCGCTCGGTCGGAAATCAGGAATTAACGATGGGGTTCCACATCGGTTAAGTTGGAACACGATTTTGCTCACTGACTAGGAGCTGAAACATCTAGTCGTAGCCTCTTCACTCTAAGATGATTACACTACGCAATATTATGATGTGAGATGTTGTTAGTTTATATTTACTTGTATGGGTAAGTGAATGGTTATCGGTTTATGTTGTAGTAAAGGTACCAAATGCTTTTACATTACTGTATTATGATTTCTCGGTTTTCTTTAAAACCTGCATTGTCTTAAATTCATATTAGTGACTACCTGTTAGTATTATAAGTTCTCACTGGGCTTTTTGCTCAGGAAATCGAGGAGACAGTGGATGATTGGATGTTAAGTAATTTGAGGAGGCAGGTATAGGGAGAGTATCCACCTCAGGTTTATTATACTTGAGGTGTTGTAATTATTCAGTTATGATGCAGTTATTTTCCTTGCTTTGTATATATATTCTTTTGAACTATATAATGTAAAACAAGCACACTTATGTATATTTAGTATCACTTAACAAATCTTATACATGTATTATTTTATCAAATGAGAGATCGTTTTAGAACTGTGGTTTGAATCCAGCCTAGTTGATGACTAGGTATTATTATTTTGATGAAGTAAGATAGACTAGTCTTAATGAGATGATATGACTATCATGGATGATTGGAATGATTTAGAAATATTATTCGTGGATAAATCATCTTTTCTACAGGTTTATGACAGGTTTCGAACCCTGAAAATACAGGGAGAACTCTGGCGAATTTTTCGTTGGGCCCAGCCACATTTAGAGGTGATTAAAGTTCTGACGAACTAGATTAGCTTAACTATGATTTAGGTTCATAAAACATTGTTTAGGTTTATTTAGTACTCATTAATCACCTCGTGTAGTAAGCCTAACGCCTCGAGATGCGACTTAATTTCTTAGAGATTTTGAGTTTCGAATTGGGGCATTACAATATCTCAAACGCAGCATATGTTTGAGCCACATCTTCTTTCTTCAACATCTCATTTTCTACCACTTTGGTAGACTTCATTACTGGCTTTCACTCCTTTGCAACTCTTGCAATTGCTCCACCTGCTTTATCAACTCTACTAGCTCCAACGGCTCTACCAACTGCTCCATCTGCTCCACCAAAATTTGTATTCCCTAAAAAGACATACAAATTATCAACCCTCTTTGCCATGAACATGATACGAGAATTTCTTTTAACTTTCATGAGCCCATACTTCACATCAACCTGACAACCCTTCGAATCCAGTGCACCTAAGTATATTACATTCCTTTTCACACTAGAAACATGACGCACACCAGTTAATATCCTCAACAAACCATTTGTGGTCCTGATTTTGACTGTTTTAATCCCTACCACATCACATATATATCGCATTGTCACCCATAAAGACTTTACAAACTATAGGTGTGTAGGAGGTAAACCACTCTCTATGAGGACATATATGATAGGAACAAGCAGAATCAATAATCCATTCTTTTGCTTTTGTTTCTTTATCGATAATTGACAGGACCTCTCCACAATCCTCATCATCTGACTTTCCAATAGCTACAGAAGTCGTTGCCTTCTCCTCCTCTTTCTTTTTCTTCTCAGGACAATCTCGTATCATATGCCCTTTCACTCCACAGTAGAAACATTTCAACTCCATGATTGGTTTTTTCACTTTCGAAGCTTCACCCTTCTATGCACCACTTCCACTCTTCTTCTATCCTTGAACAAGCAGACCTAGTGACTTATTATGTTTCTCTTCCGCTTCTTCAAACTTTTCATCAGAGAATATAGCACTCTTTGCTTTTTCTAAAGTGATAGTGTCTCTACCGTAAAGTAGAGTCTTAATCAAGTGCTTATGAGTACGGCGTAGTGACGCAAGCAAAAGAACTGCTTTATCCTCATCCTTTAACTTAATGCTAACATTAGATAAATCACAAAGAACTCGTTTGAACTCACCTAGATGGGTGTGTAGATCTACACCCTCTTCTCTTACGAAAGAATACATCTGTTGCTTCAAAATCAGTCGATTGGTAAGACTTTTAGCCATGTAAAGGTCATCCAACTTCTTCCATAATTCTATCGCAGATGTTTCCTCCATCACATCATACACAACTTCATCAGACAATCTCAAACGAATAGTACTTACCGCTCTTGAATTGATATTCTCCCACTTCTCATCATCCATCTTTGCTAGCTTCTTTTCTTTCCCACGCAACGCATCATCTAGACCTTGTTGAACCAAGGCATCTTTCATCCGAAGTTGCCACAAGAAAAAATTCTTATTTCCATCAAATTTCCCTATTACCACATTCCCATCTCCAATCGTAGCAAAAGCCGTCATTGTTGATCACCAAAAGCTCTGATACCAATTGTTAGGATTTTAGCCCGTTGTATGCTTAGGATTCACCACAAACAATAACAAGCAAATACTAACCCGAAAATAATAGACAAAATAAATTGAAACACACCACAAATGATTTACGTGGTTCACCACTCTTTGGCTACGTCCATGGCAAAGAACAACTTATTTCACTAAGATCAAAGTGATTACAAAGTAAGCCACACACTCAACTACTCTCACAAGCTTCTCTCTAGCTTGCTTCTCAAACTTCTCTCTCTACAATATTGCTTTTCTCTACAATATTGCTCTCACACTCTTCTCTCTATCCTCAGACTCACAACCCTTTCAAGAGATCTCACACTCTCAATGTTGTTTTTCCGAAACTAGAATTGACCTATTAATATTGGTTTCTATTGGTTTGTAATGTTTACTGCATTAAAAAAAAATCAATATTAGAAAATAGGAATGTAAAATAACAGAGAACCGATTTGTTTGTCGAAATCGATTATTCTAATTCTGTTTCCACTTATTTGGTGGAACCAACAAGAATCAAAATTGATTCCTTTTAATAGGTTCTTGCTCCAGGTAGTTCAATAACCTGATTGGACTGGCCATTTGAGCCGATTTGTTTGGAGCTACTATATATTTTAACCTTTAAATTTTAGGGAAGGGATCAAATAATAACATGAGGTCTTCCTGACCCTAATGTAAAAGAAGATGATCTAAAGTCTGATTTTTAACAAGGAAGATCTCTACCGTGTAAGTAAACATTATATTAAAAATTAACCCATCTAAGACCTCCAACCCTGTAAAGTATGCCCTTATAAATCAACAAATCTTAGACATTTTTTATATAATTGATTTTCAATCAATTTTTGATGAGGTCACGAGTCTTTGAATAAGCTGATGATTTTTCAGTGACGATGATCTACATGATGGGGAGAACATCCTCATAATTAAAAATCAACCTTTAGATTATCTTCATGCGGCCCCCACAAGCTAGGATAACTATAGGGTAATGGGACCTAAGGTCATTCGACCCCTCTCTACAATTTCTATTTCCATAGACTTTTATTTTCTTTCTTAGCAATTTTTAACTTCTTAACAAATTAGATAATAGATTTATACTTATATAAAATAGAAATGCATTTTAATATTAGCATGTGTTCTTTTCGTAGAAAAAATTGAACATTCTCCTCGAAAAACAGCCCATAAATTATTTCTATGTGAACCCTACAAAAATAGTAGTGCAATTATAAACGCATTTCATGGTGCAATATCCCTACTCAACTAACATATAGTTCAATTAATATTGCTCGCAATATCCCTACTCAACTAACATATAGTTCAATTAATATTGCGCGCAGTTGGGATCAGTAATGAGAGCTTGTGATCCAAGTGGAGGCATTAAGATAGTTTGGACTTCCTAATCATGGTTACTAATTACCCTAAAAGAAAAAATAAAAATAAAAATAATACACGCAGTATCCCCACTATCTAAATCGTGGATTTTCATATGGAAAATTTCAGTTTTTGTCAACTTTACAAGCTAGGTTTCGTAATTGTGAGAGGAGTGTATTGAAGAAAAGTTCTGTAATTTTGCTTCATTATTTTTTAATAATGAAACTTTTTTTTTCTTCAATAATTTATTTTCGGATGAAGTAGGGAACTTTTTTTTTTTTCAATCGATAAAAGGGTGATTTCTGATGAAGTAGGGAATCGCTGCAAATGCCTAGGAAAAACCAATTAGTGGTGGAAATTTTTGGTTTAATTCCTAAATTATTTGGTGTCCCCATTTTTATTTTTATTTTTTTTCTAATAGCTTTTGTTGGTTCACTTTTAAAATGTTATATTTAACTAGATTGAGTTTTGATAAAGAAAAAAGTACCTATACAACAGAGAACATCAGTTTGGGAAAGACGTTTTAATAGAGGAGAAGAAATAGGAAACCTAGGTCACCCGTTGTATAATTGAGGGTAAAATGGGAATTTTAAAGGTTTAAGGTAGTTTTTGTAACCAAGTTTAAAAATAAAGGTTTTTTAAGAGTTTAGCCAATTTCAAGGTAGTAAAAGTAATAAATTTACAATTTTGGGGTTTATAGAGTAAAAAATTAAATTAATTTTTGGCCGAATAATTCGTAGAATACTTGAAACTAATTAACCATCCAAATTTCATAATTATTACAATGAAATATTAATTGTGTAAAACTGACAAAAAACTGACAAACCACTTTATGATGTAAAGTTACAATAACCACGGACAAAGACATTTTATATTATTGCCCATCGCATGGAACCGTATATTATGGCCCATGGAACTGACATTACAAATTCACTATGGATAATGTAGAAGCCCTCTTGCCGCTCTACGTTCACCAGTGAAGTGGGTTCCAGCCCAATCATCTATCTTGGGTTTGATTCATCTGATACTTAGGCTGTACTTGGTATGTAGGGAATTTTTGTAAAAAATTTTAGCCTAAAATACTATTGTATTTGCCTTACTTGAATAGATAAGTACAATTATTACACTAAGTTGTAGTGGTCTCCATATAAATTTAATAAAATAGATTATGAATATTTATAGTCGCAAAAATGGTTGCATTAATTCACACTCTATTTAATCAAATTTATGTGAAAGACCACTACAATTTAGTGTAATGATTACACTTACATACCAACAATCAAGACAAATACAATAGAATTTTAGACTGCAAATTTTACAAAATTTGCCGGATACCAAGGGGATTAATTTTGTATTGTAGCCCTCTTATTGATTCTATCATCATCTCAGATTTTCCTATTGTCTGTTTACTTATAAACATGCATGACTTACCAATAATTAATTTCTTGAATGTTGTTTGAGGTATATATTCATGTTGTATATATGCAAATACAATATAGAAATTAATTACTTTCCATTTTCAAATGCCAATTCATAAATCACAATTCCACAAAATAAACAGTATTTTTTTTGTATTACAATCTAGTCCCTGCCGATGACAGTATGGGCAAAAGCTGTTTTGTTAATAGTCTGTTTTGACAAGGGATTTGGGGGAGGAATTTTGTGAGGACCATGGATTTGGTGGAAAAATCATGTTATATTTTTCTTCAAAATCCCTGATCCCTACAAAATCCCTCCCTAAAATCTCTTGTCCAAAGGGACTATAATTTTTTTTTTAATTACAATCTTGGGCAGCAGTTTCTAGTTTTTCGGGCATACGAGGCAGAAGGTAGTCTCCAATGCCTTCCTGCTTATTCGGTCTTCTTCTTCAGCTAACTGCTCGTACTGCTTGGTCTCATAGGCACGGTCTTGGGCAGTCTCCGACGCCTTATCGGAGGCCTGATGAGCCTTATCTTTCATCGCACCCATTGCTTCACTCCCTTTCCCCATTGCATGTCCTATCTTCTCCTGTGTTCACCATTATCACAATTAACACTAATTTTTTAACATTAATTTTCACATGTTTGTTGATGTGGATGTGAATGTGCAACATGCACGTATGGGTATCATCAGGATGGGAACATATCATACGTATGCTTCACCATGGTACAAAAAAGATATTTTCACACAATGCATGTGCTATTTAAATACGCAAAATCTATTATACAATTCAGGACGGGGGGCAGAGTTGTCCTTTTATAAAATATGTCCTGCTTGATAAGCCTCTACTCCCTGCCCTCTCTCTCTCTCTCTCTCGATTTCTCTCTGTTTCTCTCTGCTTCTTCTTCTTCGTCTTCTTCATCATCAGTGAAGCTGTTCAGCTCCTCCTCCCCTCTCTCGGCCACTCGAGGTTTTGAGCCGTGCCGGAGGCACGACGATAGACCTAGTCTATTATACAATTCAGGACGGGGGCAGAGTTGTCCTTTTATAAAATGTATGCTGCTTGATAAGCCTCTGCTCCCTGCCCTCTCTCTCGATTTCTCTCTACCTCCCTTCTCCCCTACATAAGCTCCCCCTCTCTCCCTCCTCTTCTGAGCTTCGACGGAGCAAGTCATTCTCTGGTGGCAGAGACGAAGGCTTTTCCGGCGTCTTGGAACCCCAGAGGAAGTCTTGTGACGTTAGGGTTCGGAATACCCTTTTTACTCTTTTCAATCTCGATGATGAAAGAAAAGGACAATCAACAACAACAACGACTAAAGTGGTTTGGGGTGAGATTGAAGTTGAAACCAGAAATTTAGGGTTTTCAGGTGTTGAAGGTCCAGTGCTTGAATCAAAGGAAGAGGAGGAAGTAGAAGAAGAAGAGGGCTTGTTGTTTCTATGGTGGTTATTATGATTATCTCCTGATGAGCCTCTGAAAATGGCTTTGAGAGCAGAAGTAGCGGTGGAAGAAGTAGAAGTTTTAAGGCGGCTGCGGTTGGCCGGATCTAAACCGGCGAGGCGTTCTCGCAAGCATGATGCACAAAATCCGGTGACTGGTTGTTCGGGGTGACGTTCACAGGTGGAGAGACGGTGAGGGGGAAGTTGGGGTAGTTCGAGATTATTCATAACACAAGTGGTACAATGCGCACCCTCCTACCAGTGGTGGTTCTGTTCATATTCCGACGACCCTCTCTCTTTCTAATTTTAGAGCTGCTGTGTTTGGTGTCTGATAGAGATTTCTAGAGTTAGTTATCATTAACGGTAGAGAGAAAGCTAGAGAGAGAAAGAAGAGAGAGAAAGAGTGTTGAGTGAGGTCTGGTTTTGTTAAAACTTACAAAATGAGAGAGTGGTAAATTTGTCCGGTTTTATAAATTATGTCCTGCTTTATAAGTTCTCTCTGCTCCCTTTCTCGCTTCAAAACCAACAGAAGAAACCAATCTACCTCTCTCTCCTGATGGCCAAGGTTTTGAGCCGTGCCGGAGGCACGGCGATATACCTAGTAATATACAACCGATATATTGTTTTATAAAATTTGAACTGAAATCATTTCAAATAAAAGATAAAAAATAGTTGTGTGGCTCTTTTTTAGTAAAAAATTATGTAAATTTATTAATTATATCTAGTATGCATGAGCTTCAAAATATTTTTAGGCACCAATTTCGTAAAACTAATTTTATAAAATCCTCTATCCAAAAATCATTTGTCACTAGATAAAGAGAGGAAATAGAGAACCTGAACAACGCCTTTGGTTTCACCAGCTTTGTAGCTCTGATTATTAGACGGCATTTCTTTTTAACTTGTTTCACAAGTGAGACGCTCAAAAACTTCGAAATGCTTTGGAAACTCATTAAGAAATTGGTGTGAAGTACAACAGGGCTGTAGTCTAGATAGGTATTATTTGTGCGTACGTAGCAATGCAATTAATTAAGCTAGGTTTTCTCAAGCATATTTATAAGTTTCCATCCTTAACTTGGTTGCCAGCACGTGTTCTGCTTCTCTACACGTATATGCCACATGTCGATCGCTTAAGATTCCTCTATGATAATGTGATAGCCAGAAATAATATTTTACTATAAAACTGTGCAGAAAGTTGCTAGAAGTACTGGTGTAGTTTACCAAACACGTGCATGACTCGTGGATATCCAATAGGCTGCCGTATGAGAGACTAAAACAGTTAGATACTTAAAATGTCCAAAATCTTGACTAGCCCATGATTTGTGGGTTTTTGGCTACCAGAAATTGAGGTTTAACTTGTGCTTTTGGCAAATATGGGTTTTTGACTAGCCCATGATTTGTGGATTTGTGGGCTTTGCTGCTGAATTAACTTGTGTTTTACTTCTCCTCCACTTAATTTTAATTTTTAAATCTAACTTAAATTTTTTTTTTGTCTTATATATTTATTTTTTTCAAGTGTTTGACTTAATTTTATTTATTTGTTATTGACATATTTGCCTTTCATTTGTTTGAAAACGAGGTAAGAGAAAGATTGTAGGTTGATGGCGCCTTCTTCACCATCTTTTTCGACGAGTCAGATCAGCCATTAAATTCGGCAATCATCTTCATCATCATCTTCTTCTTCACCTTCTTCTTCTTCTTCTTCTTCTTCTTCTTCTTTACCTTATTCATCTTTTTCATCTACATCTTCATCATCTTCTTAATCCTCCTCCTTTTCATCTTCATTTTTTTTGCGGCGAGTCAAATTCTCTGTGAAATCAGGCGACTATATGCAAAGTAGTATGCAACTGTGTCTATGCAAGTATTGTGAAAGTGTTATGCAAATAGTATACAACTGGGTCTATCCAAGTAGTGTGCAAGTGTATGCAAATAGTGTGCAAGTGTGTGCCCATAATATACAAGTAGTATACAACTGTATGCAAATAGTATGCAATTAACATGCAAATACTATACAACTTCATTTTATCATCTCCAACACTTTCATCTTCCTTAATCTCAAAACTCAATATCATTTTTTTCAAAATATTAGCAAACTCAAATCTTATTCTTTTGCTTAATCTCTCTCCCTTGTTTCTCTCAATCTCTCCCACGCTTTTGCTCTTTCTTCGTCTCTTTCTATCTAATTTTTGTCTCTACTACTAATAAAAGAATAAAAGAATGAATATCTGTTTACCTATTTTTTCGGTTTTAGCTTTTAAGAACGAATAATGCTAAATTTGCAACTAATTCTTACATAATTTCTTACCGAGAAAATCCTAACAGTAAAACTATGCATATGCTCGTAATTTGCATCTATCCTAACGTGTTATGCATCTAACATTGATTGTGGCTACCGTAGCATCACCGAGATTGAGGCGTTTAGGTCAATCTCTGTTTTGAATATTAATTGATTATAATTATATAAGAATAGGTGGCATTTGCGATCCAGTTTTAGTACATTAATTCTAAATTTAAGAAAATGAGACCGTTGGATTTTAAAGAGGGGAACCGTACATATGATTGCAATTCAAATATAAAAGGACCAACCAAAAAATAAATAATAATTTTTTGGTTAATTACAATCTAGTCCCTCCCTTTAGGATGCGAGGAACAAACAGGCCCGTTACTAAAACCCTAACAGACACACACAACACCGCATTTGCTCGACACAACATAACAGAAAACAGTACTTTAATGGATAGGTTGAAAATTTTCTTTTAATTTTAGGCCCTATCCGCCTTAGGATCATCACCCGCACCAGCCATCCCAAAAGTGTGTTTCACAGCATCAGCAGCACCTTGAGCCATGATCTTCACTTGCTCTCCTGCACTTGATAACATGCTACCCGTCTTCTCCTTTCCTACTTGGGCAGTGTCTCGGGCACTCTGGGCAGTTTCTGATGCCTTTTCCTTTGCTACATCTGTCTTCTCCTTGAGGTAACTGCCCGTATTGTCCTTGCTCTCATGGGCACGGTCTCGGGTAGCCTGGGCAGTCCCTGACGCCTTGTCGGCACCCATTGCTTCACTTCCTTTCCCCATCGCTTGTTCTGACTTCTCCTGTACGTTCACCATCACAATTAAACCCTAAGTACTATAATTTAGCAACCATACATTATACGTACATGCATATGTATGATCACTATCAAACCCTAACTATTATTTAACACCCATACATACATGGGTATGTATGTGCATGCATCCATGGTATATTTACAGTTTCCATGAGCCACATGGACATGGATGTAATAAACCCACTTGATGTCCATTTGCATGGAGGTATATATATATATACATATACATAGCCATACCATGAGATCCATGACAATGGCGAGACAATTACATGCATGATGCATATATGGGTATATATCATGCATGCATGGATCACCATGATCATAACAAATGTATGTCATAGATGGATGATTATAAATTAAATATATATACATAACTAAGTAGTGGTGATGGAGAGATGATGTTAGTTGTGACCTGAGCATGTCCTTTGGTTTCACCAGCTTTGTAGCTCTGATTATGAGATGCCATTTTTCTTCTTCGATCTTTCACAACTGATGAGAAATCACTCTCAAATTAAAGACTTCGAAAAGTATTACAAGCAAATTTTGTGAAGGCACTGTAGATAGATATTGTAGACGTAGGTATGCAGAGATTAGGTTCCAATGCTTAACTCGTAGCTAACACGTGTCCTGCTACTTTGACACGTGTATGCTACTTGTCAATCGCACAAGATTTCCGATGACTATTGATTATTACCCTAGAAATTAAATTATATTTTAACAGCACAAGGACAAGTCGCCAAGTATGACAGTGATGAGGAAGGGTTCCGAACTTATCCTACATTGGAATCTACTGATTATTTTGACTCTCTGTTTTGTGCCAGGTGATTAAAAGTAAAAATGCTATTGGAACAGCCTTGAGGTACCGATCGCTCGTCAACACTCAATCTCGGGGTCACAAGCCCACTTGGATATGCAGGACTGATTTTTAGTGAAAGATTTACTCGTATCATCATTTTTAGAAAAAATCAATTCATTCTAAAATTTTCTACCCATCAAAAGTTATTAATTAAAAATTAATAGTTAGTAAGTTTTTGAATTACAAATTTTAGAATTGGCTAATGATTTATTTGGACGAGAGATTTTAAGTAGGAATTTTGTAAGAGCTAAGAATTTGATAGAAAACTAGTCAAATTTATAACATGATTTCTTACGAATATTCTACTAAATCTCTGGTTCCTACAAAATCCATACTTAAAATCCCCATCCAAACAAATCATAAGTTTTCTTGAAAATGATTTATACAACAAAGAAAACATGCTAACCAAAAATCAATATTTAGATGATATTTAAGTGGACCCTACGATATAGGTGTGGAGTAGCGACGCCTCTTTAAGGGTGTCCCAATTGCCTGTTGGTGACCCTTTATGGGGACATATGATCGAAATATATAATTTTTGGACAAAGTTCAACTGATCGATCCGTGTCTGAAAATTCAATTCACCATGAACATCAAATCCAATCGAATTGCGATAGGATCAAATTGGATTTATATGTTAGCTTTCGGGCCTAGCTAGAAAGCTTATGCCGTGTGGTTTGTGATCAAAAATTCAGTTTTCAAAAATTATTTTACATGTAAACTAATCTATATTTTGTATACATCTAAAATTGTTTATGGAATCTACTACAAAATTATTAGAATTTTATAAAACAAATAAATCTTGTTTTTGATATTTCAATGAAATTATATGGGATTTTATTGTAAAATCATAAAACAGTTTTCGATGTGAGACAATATATATTAATTTTTTTTTAATCGTGAACCGCACGGGCCATTAATGATTGGGTTCACTAAATCATTGCAAATTTTGAATCTCAACCTACATATGTTTAAAAAAAATATAAGGTGTATAAAGTTTCAAAAAAATAAAAACAAATTTCTCTAAATTGAGCTAATTTTTAGTATTGACTTATTGGCAAAATAGTGCGGAAGCCAAGATCTAGTCCCACAATCAATACACAAAATAATGATTAAACTAAATAAATCACATACCTGTCATCGCTTTAATCCAAGATGAACTGCTTCAATTGAGAGTACTGAGTCTTCAATCCTCTACTCTCTAACACTCAGGATGATGGATCTCCTAGGCTTCATATGTTTATATAGAGAGAGGACTGGGACCCAATATAGAAACTGATTCTAATTAGGAAACCCTAGCCATCAAGGAATTCCAATTAGATACTTACTAAAATTGTGCAATAACGATACGGTGTAACACATTGTATCATAGTACAATGTACCCCTCTAAGATATGGATAGGATTAATCCGGTTTATTAAATATAAAATTAATTATTGTGACCACAATTCTTACATTCTCCCACTTGGTCAACAATAATGATTTTATTTGAAAAACATTTTGAAAAGACTCTTCCGGATTAACAAATTTTAAACGACCTTCGAGTGCGCACTCATTTGAAAAACAAACTATCCATATCCTGAGAGTTCACCTGCATCAACTGATATGAAGTCCCTTCGAGTCCACTAATATCGAATCATGAAAGTCAATATATTATTATATTAACATATGACCGTTCCATGGTTACAATGTTAGTACACTCTACTCCATAGTCACAATTTAAAACTGCATTAGGTTAGCTACTCCTATGCAAACAAATGGTCCAATTGTGTTTGCTTGAAACACACCGTGTCTCAAAATAGGACACATCATAATCTAATTTCCATACTCACGTGCACAAATATAGAAACTGAAACAAATGAGGATTAAATAGAAAAATGTGATCACAAAAACGTAAATGTCAATAATTGAGCCATATACAACCTCCCACTAACTAAGGGAATCAAAACTGTCAACGAGACCCATACGAGCAACATGTTCGTCATACAGCATTGGAGGCAAACCCTTAGTCATAGGATCAGCAAGCATTTTCTTTGTACTAATGTGCTCAACTGACACTAGCTGATTCTTAATCCTCTCCTTCACAACAAGAAATTTAATGTCTATGTATCTAGACCTGCCTAAAGTACTCTTCTTGTTGGTATTCGAATATGTAACTGCAGCAGAGTTGTCACAGAAAATCACCAATGGTTTGGAAATAGAATCCACAACCTGAAGGCCTGAGATGAAATTCCGTAACCATAAAGCTTGAGATGTGGCTTCATGGCAAGCTATGTACTCTGCTTCCATCGTGGACGAAGATATGATTGTCTGTTTGACACTTCTCCACGATATGGCTCCTTCAGCCATCATAAATATATATCCTGAAGTGGATTTCTTGCTATCCTGACAACCAGCAAAGTCAGAATCTGTATAACCCGTCACTTCAAGTTTGTCGGTCCTCCTGTATGTGAGCATATGGTTCTTAGTCTTTTGCAAGTACCTCATAACTTTCTTTGCCGCTTGCCAGTGATCCATTCCAGGATCACTCTGGTACCTGCCTAGCACCCCGACAGCAAATGCTATATCTGGCCGTGTACAAACCTGAGCATACATAAGACTCCCTACTGCAGATGCATAAGGGATATTTTCCATTTTCTTTCGCTCTAAGTCATTTCTCGGACACTGGAACTTTCCAAATCTATCACCCTTGACAATAGGTGCATCCCCACCTTTACAGTCTTGCATGCCGAATCGTTGTAGAACTCTATCTATGTAGGTTCTCTGTGACAATCCAAGTATCCCACGAGATCTATCTCGGTGAATCTCAATGCCAATGACGAAAGAGGCTTCACCTAGATCCTTCATCTCAAATTTTTGAGATAGAAAATGTTTAGTCTCATGTAATAGATTAATGTCACTACTAGCAAGTAAGATGTCATCGACATACAACACTAAAAAAATGAATTTACTCCCACTGACTTTCAGATAAATGCACTCATCAACTATATTTTCCTTAAAACCATATGAAGTGATTATCTCATCAAATTTTAAATACCATTGTCTAGATGCCTGTTTTAAACCATAGATGGATCTCTGAAGTTTGCAAACTAAATGTTCATTGCCCTCAATTTCAAAACCTTCTGGTTGTACCATATAAACGTCTTCGAGCAAGTCACCATTTAAGAATGCAGTCTTCACATCCATTTGATGTAACTCTAGATCAAAATGAGCCACTAATGCCATTATAACTCTCAATGAGTCTTTACCTGAAACTGGAGAAAATGTTTCCTTATAATCGATGCCCTTTTGTTGAGTGTAACCCTTGGCAACAAGTCTGGCTTTAAACCTTTCAACTTTACCTTTCGAGTCACGTTTGATTTTGTATACCCATTTTGAACCAATAGGTGTGACTCCCTTTGGTAAGTCAACCAGAGTCCAAACTTTGTTTTTATCCATAGAGTTCAACTCTTCCTTCATGGCTTCTGACCATTTAGAAGCAAAAATGTTATTCATGGCTTCAGAATATGATACGGGATCATCTTTTTTACCAATATCAAAGTCGCATTCTTGTAGATAAACTACATAGTCCTTTGCAATAGCACTTCTCCTTTCTCTCAATGATCTACGTAATGGCATTTCAACTGCTGGTTCAATAGGGATTTCTCCCATTTGAGGTATTTGAACTTCAGGTTCCTGATGAGCAGGGATTACTTCAGTGTGAGGTATTTGCTCTTCAGGCTCTTGATGATTTAAATCATCTTCTTGCATGGTAATTGTTGGTGTGATTATATCATCCTGAGGAGTATGAACTAAAGGTTCAATCTCCTCAAATAACAAGTGCATGGGCGCTATACTCCCACTAGCCTGACCATCCTCAATAAACCTAGCATTTAGGGTCTCTACAATTTTGGTATTATTTGATGGACAATAAAATCTATAAACTTTTGACCTTTCTGGATATCCTATAAAATAACAACTTATTATCCCGGGATCAAGTTTTCTTTCATGTGGGTTGTATAACCTTGCTTTTGCTGCACATCCCCATGCATATAAGTGGCACAAACTAGGCTTCCTACTTGTCCATAACTCGAAAGGAGTTCTCGAGACTGCCTTGGAAGGCACTCGGTTTAGAATGTAAGTGGCAGTCCTCAAGGCTTCACCCCACAAGAATTCTGGTAATGATGAGTTACTCATCATACTTCGTACCATATCCATAAGAGTACGGTTTCTTCTTTCGGCAACACCATTCTGCTCAGGGGTACCTGGCATAGTGTACTGCGCAACAATACCACACTCTTGTAGATATCTAGCAAATGGTCCTGGATTACGACCTGTTTGATCGTGTCTTCCGTAGTATTCACCACCACGATCTGATCGTACTACTTTAATTTTCTTGTCAAGCTGATGCTCAATTTCTGTCTTATAGACTTAAAATATATCCAGTGCCTCTGCTTTCTCACCAATCAAATACACATAACCATAGCGAGAAAAATCATCAATAAATGTGAGGAAATATTTTTTCCCACTTATAGTAGGAGTTTGAAACGGGACACAAAAATCAGTGTGTATAAGTTGTAAAAGCTCATTACTTCTAGTAGCACCCTTTTTCCTAGACTTAGTTAACTTACCTTTTGCACAATCAATGCAGACACCATAGTCTGAAAAATCTAATGAGTTTAGTACACCTTTTCTAACCAGCCTCTCTAGTCTTTCTTTAGAGATATGCCCTAGAAGTCTATGCCATAACATAGAAGAATTATCATTAACACGGCTACGTTTGGAGCTCACATTAAGGGATAAAAGGGATTGAGAAAAAGACTGATCAAGATTTAGAAGATAAAGATCATCAACTAATGAACTAGTTCCAACAACATGAGAATCATAAACTAAACTGACTTTCTTATTGCAAAAACGAAATTCATAATTTAAACGATCAAGTTTAGGTACTGAAATCAAACTCCTAGACATTGAAAGAACATAAAAAGTATCTTCTAAATCAAGAATAAAACCAGTACTAAGAACTAAACGGAAGAGTCCAATGGCTTGAACTTAAGCTTCTACCCAATTACCAATGATTAGTGTTCTTTGGTTCGGACTGAGTCTCTGCTTCCTTACGAATCCCTGCAAGGAATTAGAAATGTGAATAGTAGCTCCAGAATCTATCCACCAAGTATTAGGTGGGACAATAGCTAAATTAGACTCTAAACTCACTAAACAATGGGTGCTACCTTTCTTTGCTAGCCAAGCATGATACTGAAAGCAATCTTTTTTCGAGTGGCCTCGTTTGTGGCAAAAGAAACATTTCACCCTCTTTTTCTTCGCTGGTTGTTGTGTTTGATTGTTTCCAGAATTTTCAGTCTTCTTAAACTTTTTCCCGCCCTTCTTGAACTTGTTATTATTGAATAATTTCTGACCCACAAAATGTGCCCCTTCATGCTTATCCTATCGGATTCGCTCCTCTTCTTGGGCACACATGCTGATTAACTCAGTGAGTTTCTACTTATCTTTCTGCGCATTATATGTAGTCTTAAAAACTTCAAGTTGCACAGGAAGAGAAGTCATGATGAAGTGGATCAGAAAAGATTCATTAACTTCCATATCCAGATTCTTGAGTTGACTTGCAATGTCAGTCATTCTCATGATGTGCTCTCGCATACCGCAAAGGCCACCGTACTTTATGGTCACCAGTTGAGTCATAAGAGTGCTAGCCAGTGATTTTGAAGATACAGTGAAGTGTTCTTCCAAAGCTTGTAAGTACTCCTTAGCCAATGGTTTTTCTGGAATAGCGCCTCTGATGTACTCGAGAATATTATTTTTAATGTACATCAGACTGAGACGATTATACTTATCCCATTTTTCCCATTCTTTTTTCACATCTGCCTCACTGATTTCAGTAGGCTTTGGTGGTTCATCCAACCTAAAGGCAAAGTCTAAGTCACTTAAGCCAAGGTTGAACATGATCTCATCTTTCCAGTCCGAGAAATTAGACCCAGTTAGGACCTTCACACTAGCCATAGAACCAAATGCTGTAAATAACAATTATAAGAATAATAATTAATTAGTCACAAACAATGCCACACCATTAAAATTTAATTATTGGGGATAATAATTAAACTTTCCAGAGTTAATTAAAAATGCCTTAAATAGATCAACTCTGAATGGGATCAACTTTTTACATATAGTGATCTTCCTTTGGGAAGATATCATTACATGTAATAGTCTCCCACTAGTGAAAAAAAAAATTTAGCTTAAGGCTAGTCAATTGAAATTAATTTAATATCAAATTATATACCTTTGGGTGATAAAAATTTTCTATCAAACTATCTCCATCAACTACCTTAATCCATTTGGTTGAATAATCTCAATGACCCACCATTGGGCTTGATCATTGTTTGTCTCAACTAAATGCCAAAACAATCTTATAACCTTAGTAGAGACCAAAATATTTCCCTACTTGCTCCAAGTATAATTGTAGTTTTTCATGAATGTGCCACTTTAGTGACTAAACATTCAATCAAACTCCAATAGCACTTGTGCAAAAAAAAATTGTTACACTTGATTCAATTTCCCCGAATGAATCTAACATAACAGTGTAACATATATTCAAAAGTAATTAACTAATGAACAATAATATATAAGTACTATTTGCATAAAGAAATAGGCACATAACACACTATAATTAGTAGGTCAAAATTAGGGCTTGAAACCCTCATAGATGGATCCGGAAGCCCAGAAAACCTTAGAGTACTAAGTTCCGATACAATTAGATATCAAATAGTGACTAAATTAAAAGAAAAACTAGTTTTAGCCTAATATATACAAAACAAACAGCCCCTAAAAGAAAAACAACTTTCTAGAAAAAACACTTTTTAATGACACTATCACATAGACAAAACATCTCTTAACTGAAAATTACTTCTCAGAAAAGTGGCTTTTCTGAAACTATTATTTAACAAACAGTACTTCCAAAAAAAAAATGTCTTTCAGAAAATAACTTTTTCTTGTAAATCGACTTTTTTCAGAAAAATAACTTTTCTAGAAAAATCACTTTTTACTGTTATCATAGACAAACAGAACCTACCTAGCCGATTCAAACGCTGAGTCAACTCGGTCTTCTTCTCCACTGAAAACCCTAAAACCCCCTTTTTTTTTTCTTTTTTTGTTGATGGCGGACACTTATGACTGACCAAAAAAAAGGGGACCTTTACTTCCGAAAAACTAAAACGGTAACCAACTCGATGCATAATAGATTACAGTAAATCAGTTTCGATCATGGTTATTAGGGTTTAGTCAAATAGATTGTAGTCACAGGATATTAATGATAAAAAAACGTCACAAGGTTAGTTCATCAATCGAGTTGAATAAGGCCCTTACTGATGGGCAGAGAAATTGTTTTGTAACAATCACAGTAGAAGATAACCACACTAAATAATTAAACTGTCAGATTTTTGCAAGGTCAAATTTTGAAAAAAAAAACCAAATAAAATTTAATTAGTTATTTCTACCAAGATAAAATCGGAACATACCAGATTCAATATATATATATATATATTTTGGAAGTCAAGACTCATATGATATATGCAAACTAATTAATAAAATTAAAATTAGTCCTATCATCCTCATTCAAACCCCATCGATATAATAATATTTGATATTTCAAATATCAATTCATGAAGAACGCCCATATTAATTCAATTAGTCATGGTGATGAAACATCCTACCAAAACTAATAAACTCTAATATTTCATGTATCGATATGTGGGTGGCTCTGATACCAAATATTGGCAAAATAGTGCGGAAGCCAAGATCGAGTCCCACGATCAATACACAAAATAATGATTATACTAAATAAATCACATACCTGTCATCGCTTTAATCTAAGATGAACTGCTTCAATTGAGAGTACTGAGTCTTCAACCCTCTACTCTCTAACACTTAGGATGATGGATCTCCTAGCCTTTATATGTTTATATAGAGAGAGGACTGGGACCCAATATAGAAACTGATTCTAATTAGGAAACCCTAATCATCAAAGAATTACTTACTAAAATTGTGGAATAACGATACGGTGTAATACATTGTATCATAGTACAATGAACCCCTCTAAGATATGGATAGGATTAATCCGGTTTATTAAATATAAAATATATTATTTGTGACCACAATTCTTACATGACTTTCCATAGAAGAATCAATGGAATGTCCTATTCCTATAAAAGTAGTCTGGGGTTAGCCCGAGCCTAAATGAATCTCCAAGCTATTTCTAGGAAGTGTGTAGATCGAATAGTAGAAAATGGTGTTGAATTTCTTAAAAGAAGGTAGATCATAAGGAACTCTCATTTGTAGTAAGATCGATTCAATATACGTATATAATCTGAGGAGAGTAGAGCCTCTGTCTCCATTTGTATATGTACCCACGTTGATTTGATTCGAACCAACCGCTAATTATTTCGTAAGATTATTCTAGCTCCTTGCTATATAGATTACTCTCGCAAAAAAATAATTATTTTTAAGACTTTTAACCCCATCAAATGTTGATCGAAAAAAAAATGATGATAATGAACGGTTTATTTTTCAATCAACTTTGAAAGGATTAGATGTCTTAAAATAAATAAATTTTTTGTGAGAATGATCTCTATGGCAAGGAGAACAATCTTACAAAAACATTAGCCGTTGGTTCGCCTCCATGCGGGTCTCAAAAGCAAAAATAAACGTGGGCACATAAATGACACATGCAAATGGGGACAAATGATCTGCTTTCTAATCTTAGGGGATTGTTTATTTTTTTCACTAACGTAGAGGTGAACCACTAATTAGAGGTTGCGGCCTCATTTCGCTAAATAGTTGCATTATTTAGTATCTTATAAAACTTGTTTGTTTTTCTCACTATTTATAGGTTATGTGTTTACTTTTCAATGTCGAATTAAAACAAAAGGAAAAACCCTTGTGGTATTCCACTTTTTCCTTGTCTCACACTCTATTTCTACTAAATTTACTAGCTTTTCATTAAAAAGATTAAAGTAAATTCAGGTTGGTGTGAAAGATGTGAAAAAAATTTAGAAAAAGGGCTATACTTAATGCATAATAATTTAATAATAGAATTAATTATAACAACTAATTTTTATATTTAAAATTTGTTATAAAAAATTTTTGGAACAATAATTAATTAAGTAATCTTTGTATAGTTAAATAACATGGTCACAAAATAACAGTAAAATGATTGTTGCGAAAAAACCATTAATTTGCAATAAGTTTTTTTTGATGGAGTTAGAACTTTTAGAACCGTTTAATTTTGAGTTAATTTGTCTAAGAGTCCCACATAATAGGTGATATTAGGATTTGGGTCCTCAGTATGTCCACCTTTGAGTCTTGGTCATAGATTGACGGTTGAGTAGCTAGGTTGACTGTCCAAAGAGTGATGGAAATGTCAGAGGTCTTCGATATTATGACAGAAATGCCCTTTGAACTTTTATAAATGACAAAGACATCCCAACGACTATTATCTCTGTTAAGTCGGCTTGCATGTGTGGGATAGGTGTACGGTGACGATGATTTGTAATTATCGAACGTCTAGGATTAGATCTAGGGTAAGTATAAAGGTAAAAAAACGTGGGAAACAATTAGGTTTACCAAGATTTATTTTTACTGGACGGGATTCGTTAGGGTTTCGGTGAATTTCAGTTCAAATGTGCAACCCATCTTCGATCTTCATATTCGATCTTCAGTTTAGTTAGGGCTCTCAACCCAAGTTATTTAGGAACTCTCTCATTTACACAAGTTAGTTCGATCTTTATCTTCAATCTTTAGTTTAGTTAGGGTTTAGTTTTTTTTTTTTCTAAAACTCAAAGCGACCATCAATCTTCAGCAAAACCTCTAATCTTCAGCAGTACCATCAATCTCTTTGAGATTTGGGGATTTCTTCTTGTATTATTGTCAATCTCTCTGATTTCTTTTTGATAAGTTTCATTGAAGTGGTTTCAGTAACTGCGACAATTGGTTTCTAGGGATTTTTTTTAGATTTCTCTTATATAATTTTAGTTACATTTTTAGGGTATTTTTTAGACTACTTTTGTTAAGGGTGTGCAGTGGATCGAAACTATTGATATTGAGCTAATCCGCAACCGATCCAATGTAGGGTTGGTTGCTAAAAAATCCATCCATACCGATCCGCCAAGATCATCCCTTTTGAAACTGCTAATAGATAGTTTTGCATTCATAAAAAAAACTGCTAATATATCAAAAACAAAAGTAGAGAAAAAAATTAGGGTTTAACTTTGTTGATACAATTTATTAGAACTCAAACACCCCAAATTTAGAGCTGAAATTTCACGCAAAAATTATCATAAATAAACTCCTAAAAAAATGAGAGCAAAAAGAAACACCAAATTTGAATGAAATTTATTTTAAAAAAAATCAGAAAAAGAAAAAATGTAAGTTGTTTGTAATGAAAAATTTGGATCAAATCAAAATTAGTTCCCTAAAATCGGTACCAAAATTTTAAAATAAATTTTTTCATAAATTAGATACTCAAAATTAAGGAAAATTTGGACCCAAAACCAAAACCAAGAGAACCCTAACCCAACCCCTCTTGCTCTTCTTCCACTTTTGGAAAAGATAGAGAAATAAAGAGATGCGTGAGAGATGATTTTCGGACGATCAGACCATTAAGAAGATTGCACTTGGAGAAGATATCAAGAGAAAAAACAATGGTGGGAGAGGAGATCTGGAAAAAAATTGCTGCTTTGGTTGCTTTAGAGATTAGGTTTTAGACTTTTAGGTTTAGTCTTTTATATAGTTAAAGATATTTACTAGTTTACCATTCACTTTTTATTAAATTACAAAAAAATAGATAAGATTTGGATTGGTTCGGTTGCACAACGGTTTCACCACTAACGATCCACCGACCGATCCGCCAATAGTGGTTTTCAAAACATGACAACCGATCTAATCCAACTCTAAATTGGTTTGGTTTCGATCAAATGAACTTTGGTTGGATCAAATCAGTTTCATTGGTTCAGTTTGAAAATGCACACCCCTACTTTTGTTTGCACGCAACATGCTAGTTTAGGGCTTTTATTATGTGTTGTCCTCAATTTTCTAGGACTTTATGATGTGGTTCAAGAGTTAGGCTTTTAGCATGTGATCTGTCCGCAATTCTCTAGGGTTTTTTAAACCTTTTAAAAAGCTTAATAGATTATTTGTTATACTGCTGCAATTTTAAATTGTTTGCTTTTCTTTGTGACTGAATGGATTCTAATCTTATCGTGTTATACCACTTTGAATTCATGTTTAAATTGATTACTATTTAAATGTCTTAATTATTTATTATACTATTGTAGATTAGGCTTTTCAAATGGTTTATACTTGTCTTGATGATGGAATCAATGGATATTCTTTTTATACTACTTTATGTATTTTTTATATGCATCATCTCGGAACTGTTTCACATGGGGTGTTTGTGTTGTACATATTTTACTCCTATCATTGGCAGGCCATGTGGGTTCCATCTCAAAATAAGACAACCCTTCAAAAAATGTTTGTGGGCCAGCCTCTATTAAACCACAAAACCAAAACCTAGTAAGAAGACAGAATTTTTGCCAGAGGACTTAGATCTGCTACCCATCTTAAATTTGATTAATGGCATCCGAGAAGAAAACCCACCTAACATAGATGTCCTAGATCCAGAAGAAGGGTACCACACAAATGCCTTCTCTGAAGATGATGAACATGCCCCTAGTGATGCTAATGAGGAGGATGATCTTATTGATGTGATTATGAAGAGTGTTAGGACTAACCTAGAGTTCAAATAGTTTGTTTCTGAGACTGAAGACTTGTATCACAGGAAAGATAAGGATGCTCTTTATGATGGTCCTGTAGGCTGTGAGCACTTGTATGTAGGATAGGTTTGGCTCACTATGGAGGTTTGTAGAGATTATATCAAGGACATGGCAATCTCCCAGAATTATGTGATAAAATAAGTGAAAGATGACAATCATAAGTGAAGATGACAATTGTACGTGGAGGGTTTAATGTTCAATGTTGTCAGATAGGTAGACTTTTCAGTTAAAGTCTAGTTATTTTGAGCACATTTACGAGAGCTACCATGGTTTGAAACACCCAATGGTTAATGCAAGGTGTGTTGCTAGGAACATGCTAGAGACTTTTAGGACTTTCCCAAAATACAAGCCAGGATGTATTAGAGTTGAGATGATGTTCAAGCTGAAGGTGAAGATATTTGATTGGACTGCTTAGTATGCAAGGCACATCTACCTTGAGAAGATAATGAATAATTATGAAGAGAGTTACCAGCTTTGTCCAGAACTATACCAGCAGATACTAAATACCAATCCTGGGAGTATTATTAGTGTTAGTACATATCCTTTTTTAAAATGTTTCAAAGGTTTTTGTATTGCTTACAAAGTTAGTTTAGATGGGTTTGTGAATGGGTGTAGGCCTATTTTAGATCTTGATGGTTGTTTTTTGAAAGGTAAGTATGGATGTGTTTGTTTAGTGGTTTGTCTATTATCCCAGTTGATACAAATAATAGTTTATTCCTTATAGCTATTTGAAAAGTCCCTTAGATTTGTCAAGTTCATGATAGAATAATGAACTTAATTTGTAATCCTTACTTGAGTTAGTGTTAGGGTGTTCCCTCCATGTAAACTCACACTCCATCAAGAATCGGAGCAGAAGCAATATGTCGAACTCAATCTCACCACTGGAACTCTACAAGTATTGGTAAGTGACCCCTTGCCTACCATAGGTGGTTAGAAATGCATTAGGACTTAGTGGCATTAGCTAGGACGCATGTAGATAGCTTAGAATATCATTTTTGCATGTGCCTACCATAGGGGGTACCTGCTATATCGATACTCCTATCAGTAGTTTCGATACCTCGGGCTTTTTTTTTAAGTACGAGAATTCTGTACTTTTTCTCTCGCATTTCTTGCCCGTACCACGTGTATATGGAATCTTTAGAGCTTAAAACCTAGGGTTTGCTCCTTCCATATAAATAGAATATGCTAGGTCATTTATAACTATCTAGCTAGGACTTTAAGACTTACATTCTTTTAGAGAGAGAATCTTGGGAGCCATTAATGTTCTTCATCTAGGGTTTCCAAGATCTTTGGAGAAAAAGCTTATCACTCCATACTTATTGCTTTAGAAATTTTCTCATAGGGTTTTCACGCTAGTTAGACCTTAGAGCATCCATCTAGCTTGAGAACCCATTTTTGTGTTGAAGTAACCTTGTCCTTCAAACACACCATTGTCACCGGTGGAGTTCCGTTGAGTTAGCAACTTGACGGAGGTCAAGTGAAGCTTGAGGATTCAAGCATACAAGTCCGAGACTTGGAGGACTCCGAGTTGGAGACGAACAACACCATTCAAGAGGCAGTTCGTAGATTCAAACTGTGGAGGAAGATCGGTCGAGTTTGCACGAGGGAGTCATGTCGTCGATGTAACGGTTGTAAGAATTTCTCGCAACTCTTAGTGGTTTTTCTGGACTTGGTCCCTGGTTTTTTTTCCGTTAGGTTTTCCCCGTCAACAAAAATCATTTGTGTACTTGTGTGAATGATTTTTGAATAAGATCAAAATATTCGATTCTCCCCTATTTTCGCTATGTGAGAATCGAATAAGTTGATACTTGTTAGTTTCAATTTCTACATTTGCTTTTGTACTTTTAATTGAGTAGTAATTGATCCCCCTTCCTTGTTAACCTAGATTGTGTTAGTTAGTTAACCTAGACTCTAGGTTTTTCAATTGGTATCAGAGCTTTGTTCATCCTTTAGGGCTTTACACCGCGGTGAGATCCTTTTCGTGAACTATGAAAGGGAGTGCTGTGAACAAACCTCCATTATTCAATGGCAGCAACTATGCCTATTGGAAGGCACGTATGGGAGCCTTTTTGAGCTCTATCGATGAAAGAGTTTGGATGGCCGTAGAAAATGGGTGGTCTCCACTAACTAGGGAAGTCACGGAGAATGGTATTACTAGGACCGTTCCTAAATCGGCAAATGATTGGACCGAGGGTGAGATTATTAAGACCACCTACAATAGCAAAGGCCTAAATACAATCTTTAATGCCGTCACCGCTGATGAGTTTCGGGCAATTTCCGCTTGCATATAAGACAAGGAGGCATGAACCAAATTATAAGTGACCCATGAAGGTACCCAGACCGTCAAAATTGCAAAGTTGTAAATATTGACAACCCAATTCGAAAATATTCGAATGGAAGAAAATGAGACCTTCAACGAGTTCTATGGCAAACTCGGAGAGATTGTGAACAACACGTTTGCCTTAGGAGAGATTATTTCTAACTCCAAGATAGTCAGTAAGGTGATAAGATCTCTTCCCGAGAGATTTGAAGCCAAAGTGACGGCTATCGAGGAGAGTAAGAATATTAATGCTATTCTCCCTGAGGAACTTGCAGGTAATCTTAGAACCTTTAGTCAAACTTTTGTTCATCCAAGAAGTCAAAGAACTTAGCCTTCAAAACTTCCAAGAATGTGGTTAGTTCGGATGATAAGTCTTCCGATAATTCAAGCGATGAAGAAATGTCTCTCCTATTGAGGCAGTTCAAGAAGTTCTTGAAAAAGAAAGGAGCTTTTCAAAAGTATGACAAGAAGAACTCATCTTACTCGAAGTCTAAACCTCATGCCTATGTCAAGTCTTCCGACAAGAAGTATGAAAGAAAGGAAAAGAAGTTCGAGAGCAAGAAGAATGAGGAAATTCAATGTTCCAAGTGTTGAAGCTTAGGTCACATGGCTAGTGTTTGTCCAAACAAGAAGAGCTCTAAAGACTCAAAAGGAAAGAAGGCAATGAAAGTCACCATCAATGATTCATCGGATTCCGAATCTTCCCATGAGAGCGAAGATGAATCAACACAAAACTTTATTGCATTCACTGCCTCCCTCGAGTCTTCTCATGAAAACGTGGATGGTGAAGAGGATAACTCAAATCAACCTTCTAGTGATGATGAAGGAAGTGAAGATTATCTTCAACAAGAACAATTGTTCTCAATGAAGTCTTTGACCCTCTTAAAATAGAGACAATAGTATCGGACCCGTGGTTGAACTTTTTAAGCAACTCCTTAGACTCAGTTAGTTCTTTCTTCAAACCTTCCAAGAATGTGAAGATCTCATGTCTTGAGACCAAAAAAGATGGTCTATCTACTCAATTGCACGAAAGAGAGTTGGAAGACAAGGAGACACTTGAGAGAAAAGAAGGGGAAATTAAATTCCTCAAGAACAAACTTGTTTTGGCCAATGAAAGGATTACGAATGGTGTTGACGAGATGAAAGATGTGAAGAAAGAACTAACTGAGTCGAAGGAGTTGCTTAAAAAGTTCAACCACGGGTCCGATACTATTGCCTCTATTTTAAGAGGGTCAAAGACTTCAAGTGATAAACAAGGATTTGGGTTTGATTCAACCAAAGGTGCTAGTACTTTAAAGTCAATAACCTTTGTGAAAGCTAAGACCCCTCTTCCTTCACAAGATGTGACCGACAAACAAATTCGAAAGCAAGCCAAGTAAAGAGATACTCCAAGATCTTCCCAAGTGATTCACACATGCTCATATTATGGATATCAACATCATTTGCAAAATACTTGCAAATTCTACTTAGAGGACTTCCATAAGTCCCAAAGAGAGAAGAACTTACTTAAAAAGTTCAAGCAACTTCAAGAAAAAGCAAGAGCATTGACCAGAGAGATTGTAAAACTTGCTAATCCCAACTCTAGTCGAACTACGTATGGCAAGAGGCTATATAGTAAGGAAAGGGGCAAGAAGACCAACGGGAAGCAAGTCAACACTCTTAATCCAAGGGATGAAGTTCCTAATCAACGACATATGTGATTTGGTTATATATTTTGGTGCCTTGATGAATCTTGTGTGATTTTGCAGAAGTTCCCCTGTGTTTGTCTACTTTTAGTTTGGGAAGGTTTTGCAACTTTATTGAGTCCATTGTATGAGAAATCGTGTTGTAATGTTTTCTTTTTAGAATTTTCTTATGTATGGGGTTTTGTCATGAAATTGACAAAGGGGGGGATTAAAAAGTGCCTTGGGTTTGTCAAGTTCATGATAGAACAATGAACTCAATTTGTAGTCCTTACTTGAGTTAGTGTTATGGTGTTCCCTCCATGCAATCTCACACTCCATCAAGAATCGGAGTGGAAGCAATCCGTCGAACTCAATCTCACCACCGGAACTCTCCAAGTATTAGTAAGTGACTCATTACCTACCATAGTTGGTTAGAAATGCATTAGGACTTAGTGGCATTAGCTAGGACGCATGTAGATAGCTTAGAATATAATTTTTACATGTGTCCAGGCTGGTATCGATACCCCTTAAAGGGAGTATCAATATTGCCAAAGTGGAGTATCGATACCACCCTGCTGTATCGATACTCCTCTCAGCAGTATCGATACATCGGGCTTTTTTTAGTACGAGAATTCTGTACTTTTTCTCTCGCATTTTTTGCCTATGCCACGTGCATATGGAATCTTTAGAGCTTAAAACCTATGGTTTGCTCCTTCCATATAAATAGAATATGCTAGGTCATTTATGACTATCTAGCTAGGGTTTTAAGACTTACATTCTTCTACAGAGAAATCTTGGGAGTTATTAATGTTCTTCATCTAGGGTTTCTATGATTTTTGGAGAAAAAGCTCATCACTCCATGTTTGTTGCTTTAGAGCTTTTCTCATAGGGTTTTCATGCTAGTTAGACCTTAGAGCACTCATCTAGCTAGAGAACCCATTTTTGTGTTGAAGTAACCTTATCCTTCAAACACACCATTGTCACTGGTGGAGTTCCGGTGAGTTAGCAAATTGACGGAGGTCAAGTGAAGCTTGAAGATTCAAGCATACAAGTGCGGAACCATTCAAGAAGAAGTTCGTGGATTCAAATCGTGGAGGAAGACCAGTCGAGTTTACACGAGGGAGTTCTGTCGTCGATGTAACGGTTGTAAGAATTTTTCGCAAATCTTAGTGGTTTTTCTAGACTTGGTCCCCGGGTTTTTTCCATTAGGTTTTCTCAGTCAACAAAAATTATTTGTGTACTTGTGTGAATGATTTTTGAACAAGATCGAAATATTCAATTCTCCCCAATTTTCGCTATGTGAGAATTGAATAAGTTGATACTTGTTGGTTTCAATTTCTACATTTGCTTTTGTACTTTTAATTGAGTAGTAATTGATCCCCCTTCCTTATTAACCTAGATTGTGTTATTAGTTAACCTAGACTCTAGGTTTTTCACCATTTACATTTGCAAGTCAGAATGCAAGGAAACTTGGGCAAACTTTCTAGAAATACTTGCTCTTAGACTGACACTACATACCAAGCCTCTCACATTTATCTCAGATATGCAGAAAGGTCTTATAGAGACTATGAAAAAGGTTTTTAAGGAACAGTTGGAGTTAAATCAGTTCTATATAAATTGTTTTAGGCATTTGTACAAGAGCTTCAAGAAGTAACATCGAGGACTGAATTTGGAGAGGATAAATTTGACTGTAGCCAAGTCATACATTATAGCTAAGTTGAGTAGTTGGATGGTAAAGCTTGAAGAGGGAAAGGTAGAAGCAAAACTATATATGGATGATGAAAAGCTTGAGAATTAGGCAATGTCAGACTTTGACACCACTTCAATGTGTGAACACATTACAAATAACTTTTCAGAGGCTTTCAATGTTTAGATACTTAATTTAAGGATGCTCCCTATCTGCAAATTTGTAGGTAAATATCATTTGATGGTGATGATACTTTTTTATGACAAAAGAGAATAGAGAACATAAGTTTAAGGATGATAGTCTTGTTCCAAAGGCAGAGAGGATATTGAGAGATCATAAGAACCACTACCATCTGTATGATAAGGATCGAGCCATCCACAAAAATACTTTAAAGTGTAAGAGACAACAAAGACATGTACTGGAATGTAGATTTGGTTGCACACACATGCACATGTTGTTCTTGGCACATCACTGGCCTACCATGTGTGCATGCCATAAATGTTATAGTTCATTTCAGAGAAAGAAATTGGAACATGTATGCATAAGACTTACATGATTAAAATCTAATTTATGTTATTAATATTTTATACATTTTTGTAGTATTTTAATTTGGATGGCTTCTTTGTTGTGTTTTTCATATAGGTATGTGGAGCCCTATCATCATATGGATGCATACAGGTGCACCTATGATGCTTTCATCAAGCCATTACCTTATGTCAGAATGGGGAGAGGTAAAAACTGAAGGCTCCTAATAAAGTTATTCATTTATTTATAATGTAGTTAACCTATAGATTGATACCTTACTTAATTTTTTTCATTGTAGCCTGCATATGTAGGGGAGATGCCTGAGTTTTCTAGGCCAGCTGGGAGGCCTATAACCTAAAGAAGAAGGGAAATAGATGAACTAAATGGTGTACAAAAGACCCCAAGACAATATGGTAAATTCCACTAGTATGGGCATAACAGGGCTACATGCAAGAGTGCCCTATTAGGTGTCCGCACCCGAGGTGACTTATTTTATGTTATTTGTAAATTTTTTTTTCTTATTTAGAGTATTTCTTTATTTCTTTCAATTATAAGTGAGATTCTTTAATGTTGTTTCATTTGTTTAAATCCACAAGTCTAGCGTTTTATGCAGGGCCACATGTGAGAAGAACATGTGGTATTGGTCGAAATAATGCAACACAAGGGCAAGTTCATAGTGGGGAAAGAGGAGTGGGTGGAAGAGGAAACCAAAGTGGTAGGGCTAGAGACAATAGTAGAGGCAGAAGAGGAGATAAAATAGGAGGCAGGAGAAGAAGAAGAGGCAATGCATTTGAGTGCAACACCACAGTTGATGGTGTAGGTACAAGCGAAGGAAGAGGAAGAGGTAAAAATAGGGGAGAAGGAATTACATCTTCACAACAATCGATCCATCACAATAGTCATAAGTCACTCAAGTAACCCAATCTACACAACACAGTGGTGATACACCCACATACTCCTACCCAAGGAACCCAACTCTTTTTATTCCACTTATGCCTGAAAACCTACCTAGGCCAATAATTAGGACTGGTAGAGTAAGGATGAGAGGAGATGGAGTGGGAAGGGGTGCAACACCACCACCATCCACATCAGACTATAGTGGGAAGAGATCCAAGCTAGATGAGAATGCTTTAAAATGGAGTTTTCCTCCAGTGCCTTCACCACCAAGGAGGAGTAGGAGGGTTAGTGGTGGGCTAGGAGCCAAGCTAAAGGGAATGCACATTGATATTGATTATGTTAGGTAAGGGTAAAAACTCTCTTTTGGGTATGTAAAATAATTAAGAACAGAAGGTTTTGGTGTTTCCTCGTTGTGAGGAGAACGAAGGGCTTGGCCCAAATTTATATAATCAAAAGACTTGGAATACAAGTTATAATACTTGATGTACAAGAAATAAAATATTAATACCTAGATACAAATCTAAGAGAAAAGGAAACTAATAAAAAGGAAATACATAAGAAAGGAAGAAAATAAGAAGAAAAAGAATCCTTCCTCTATACGTTGGATTGTATCCATGCAATGACCTACTTAATTTAACACCCCCCCTCAAGGTGGAGCGGGAGGTGAAAGATCACGAACGCCCAACTTGCTAGTAAAACGTTGGAACAGATCTCCACCTAGAGGCTTGGTAAAAATATCTGCAATTTGATCAGAAGACTTGATGTAGCTTGGATTGATAAGATTAGAAAGAAGTTTTTCAAGAACAAAATGACAATCTATTTCGATATGTTTGGTTGGTTCATGAAATACTAGATTTTTAGCAATATGAATTGCTGCTTGACTATCACAGTAAACCGTGAAAGGTTGAGGGTGTGAAATACGCAAATCATGAAAAAGATATTTCAACCATTGTAATTCAGCTGTTAAATTGGCCAAGGCTCGATACTCTGCCTCAGCTAAAGAACGAGCCACAATAGGTTGTTTCTTAGATTTCCAGGATATGGGACTATCACCCAACATGGGGAAATATCCTGTAGTGGAACGTCAAGTGGTTGGACAACCTGCCCAATCCGAATCAGTAAAGCCTCGTAGATGAAGGGAACTAGAGGCGGATAATAAAATTCCATGACCAATAGTCCCTTTTAGATATCGGAGGACTCTCAGGGCTACATCATAATGTGCAGTACGAGGTTGTGACATAAACTGACTTAATATGTTAACCATATATATTATGTCTGGATGAGTGACTGTTAAATATAACAGCCTTCCTATTAGACGACGATATCTAGTAGGATATGGTAATGGTTCCCCATCTGTTGGACGTAACCGAAGTTGTTGTTCCATTGGAAAAGGGGTAACACGACAAGCAGTCATTCCTGCATCTTTGAGGATATCAAGGGTATATTTTCGTTGACATAAAAAGATACCTTGATCAGAACGAGATACTTTAATACCTAAAAAATATTGAAGTCATCCTAGATTTTTAATAGAAAAACGAGTTTCTAAATTTCGTTTTAGTTGATTGATAAACTGTTCATTATTCCCAGTGATGATGATATCATCAACATAAACAAGTACATAAATAGAGATTGATTTTCTATGATAGACAAAAAGGGAATAATTGGCTTTTGATTGAGAAAAACCTTCTGCAATAAGCACGGAAGAGAATTTGGCAAACCATTGCCTTGAAGCTTGTTTGAGCCCATAAAGAGATTTTCGTAGACGACAGACACGAGAATCTCTTTTTTGAGTGAATCCGGGGGGAATTTTCATGTAGACTTCTTCATAAATATCTCCTTGTAGGAAAGCATTATTTACATCAAGTTGATGTAAATTCCATCCTTTGATGGCCGAGAGAGAGAGAGAGAAGTACCCTAATAGTAACTAATTTTGCTACTGGGGAAAAAGTATCGTGATAATCGATACCTTCAATTTGTGTGTAGCCTTTGGCTACCAAACGTGCTTTATAACGTTCTATAGTTCCATCAGCTTTGAACTTGACTTTGTAATCCCATCGACAACCAATAGCAGTTTTACCAGGTGGGAGAGCTTGAAGTGTCCAGATAGTCGGGAGCTCGTCTATCTCGAATTGGACGATGTGATTGTGTAGGATTTGCTTATTCAACTGGTAAAGGTTAAGCAAGTGGAGGAGAAAGGATGGCTTCAATAATTGAAGGAGACGGACCTACAGCTGTCAGATTAATCATTGGTTGAGATGGAATTGAATTTATCTTGGATTCATTAGATCTTGCATAAGGAGAAGACGGCGTCACTACCTTTGATAATTGATTTGGTGATGACACTGTATCTGTTATTGGTGCTGAAGTTGATGTATTTATATCATCAACATTAATTTGAGGAGAAGGTGTGAATGAATCACAACATTTGGATGGAGAACTAATCTCATCTCTGTATGGAAAAGTTGCCTCATGAAAAATAACATCCCGTGACACATATATTTTCTTTGTGTCTAAATCATAAATCTTATATCCTTTTTGATCGTAAGGATAACCAATAAAAATTCAAGGTTTTGCGTGACTGTCAAATTTATTTTTAACATGAGTATTTCGTGCGAAACATAAACATCCAAAAACTCGAAGAGTTGAGTAATTTGGAGGTGATCCAAGCAGTTTTTCATAAGGTGATTTATAATTGAGAATAGGACTAGGCATCTTATTAATGAGAAATGTTGCGGCTAGTACGCATTCCCCCCAAAATTCAAGAGGTAAATTTGATTGAAAACGTAATGCTCTAGCAACATTTAATAAGTGCCTATGTTTACGTTCGACCACCCCATTTTGTTGTGGGGTGGCGACACAACTTCTCTGATGTATCCCCCCATGTTGATCAAACCAACTTTGTAGATCTTTAGTGAGAAATTCTGAACCGTTATCCGATTGGAATTTTTGGATTTAAGGAATGAAAATCTTCCCAGATCCAGAAGAAATGATTAAGATTTTATGCTGGTACTGATTCATCACAAAATTAAAGAAGTAATCTAAGAATTTTCGAGTTTCAGATTTTGCAACCATTAAATAAATCCAAGTACATCTAGTATAATCATCAACGATAGTTAAAAAATATCTAGAACCATTCATGGATGGGACAGTAAAAGGCCCCCAAATATCACATTGAATTAATTGAAAAGGTCTATTACTAGAAGAATTACTTGAATAAAAAGGTAATCTAGATTGTTTTGCTTGTGGGCAAACAATACAATTATTCTCATAATTGGAAGTAATGTACTTGAAATTCTTAGATAAAAATTTAAAACGTTCTAAAGACGGATGTCCTAGGCGCCAGTGCCATAGATCAAAAGACTTATTTGTGATGGATAAAATTGAAGAGGAACGCAGATGATATAGCCCAGCAATAACATCACCTTGACCAATCGTTTTCTTCATTAGTCGGTCCTGAAAAACACATGATTTAAGATAAAAAACAGCCATACAATTTTTAGATTTTGTTAATTGGATAATAGATAATAAATTAAACTTGAAACTAGGAATATGATAAACATTATCAATAACCAGTGTAGGTGAAAAAACTACTGTGCCAATGTGTTTAACAGGAGCATTAGTGCTGTCTGGCAATTGGACAGTTTTATTTGGAGGTACAGGTTTATAATCAGACAGAAAGGATGAAGAATAACAAACATGATTACTAGCTCCACTATCAATAATCCATGTGGTGAGAGGGTTTGAGATTATATTACCTGCTAGACTTGCCACGAGATTGACTGATGCAATCGTGGATGGTTCGGTTTGAGAAGCAGAAGCCTTTAACATTGATAAAATCCTACTGCAATGTTCTTGTGTGAACATAGATGCTGGAAGGTTGGTATTCTCTGACATAGTAGAGGAGGACGTGGCAAGGGTGGTACTTTGATTCTCCTTTTGCTTGTTTGGAAATCCATGAATTTTAAAGCAAGTTGCCTTTGAGTGTCCAACCCTATTACAATGATCACAAAAAGGACGATCTTTATCTTTGTCTTTGTCTTTCTCTTTCTGTCATTTCGATGGAGGTTGCCTTGATTTGTAATTATAATTATCTCCCCTTTGAAAATTAAGAGCAGCAGATTCAATGCTGATATTTGTGTTGGTATTAATTTCTTGTTGTTTTTCCTCCTGCCTAATAAGATTATATATCTTGGCTGCTATGGGAAGTGGTTCTCTAAGAAGAAGCTGACTCCAGATGTGAGAAAAATGATCATGAAGGCCTTGGAGAAATTCCATGGAACGATTTTGTTCGTGTATCTCTAGAACAACTTTTCCCGCACCACACATATGCAGGGAGGAGAAACAACAATAGAATCTAATTCATTCCATAAGGCCTTTAATTTAGTATAATATATAGACACATCCATTCCTTCCTGTTTAAGACTAGATATGGATTGCTTAAGTTGATATACCTTAGGAGCGTTAGATTGAGCAAACCTTTCCCGAAGATCTATCCATAATGCAAGCGCTAAAGCTCCATACTCAATGCTTGAACGAATCTCTTCAGTGATTGAATTAAGTATCCAACTAGCAACCAGAGTATTACACTTATTCCACTTATGTAACTCGGTTGGTTCATTGGGTTTTTCGATTGAACCGTCCACAAATCCAAGCTTGTCCTTGGTTGTAAGCGCCATGATTATGCTTCGTTTTCACGTATTATAGTTATCCCCAGACAAGAGTGGGTTGATAACGATGGTGGTAGGTCCATCAGATGGATGCACAACGTAACGATCACCATGAAAACCCAACTTTTGTTGGCTAGTGATCAGCAAATCAGTTGAGGAGATCGAAGGAGTGACAGAACTCATTGGTGATGAATCCGTTGACATGATTGATTAGAGGAAAAAAAATAACCTAAATTCAGAGTAAGAAAATGATCGATACGCAGAGCCTATCGCTCTGATACCATGTAAAATAACTAAGAACAGAAGGTTTTGGTGTTTCCTCGTTGTGAGGAGAACGAAGGGCTTGGCCCAAATTTATATAATCAAAAGACTTGGAATACAAGTTATAATACTTGGTGTACAAGAAATAAAATATTAATACCTAGATACAAATCTAAGAGAAAAGGAAACTAATAAAAAGGAAATACATAAGAAAGGAAGAAAATAAGAAGAAAAAGAATCCTTCCTCTAAACGTTGGATTGTATCCATGCAATGACCGACTTAATTTAACAGGATATTATGTTTCAAGCCATGGTTAGGTTGAAAGATAGAAGTACTTTTGGTTTGATGTGATCATGTCCATCATTTTTTGGACTATGTATGGTTCTTAGTAACCGGATCCACGCGCATAGGGTAGCGCTCCCGCTCCCAAACCGCGGATCCACGGTTTGGGAGCGAATCCGCAATGAATCCGCGGATCCAAAATTCCAAAAATGCGGATCCACATTTAGAATCCGCGGATCCATTAAATGTCTCCTTGTTTACATAATAAATAACATTCCTTTTTATAAGCAACTCTTCCTTTACCTGTTATACTTCACTACCAATGTGGGACTATAATAAAGCAACAACATCATTTAATATGATGCCTTTTTATGATCAGCTTTTCTTATGTGTCTTACACCACCTCACCAATGTGGGACTATAATAAAGAAACTACATAACCTCCTGTAGACAAGCCTTAAGACACATACTCTTTAGACTTTGGTCAGCTGTGATTGACTTATTACAAATACATGATTAGGGATATATGGAAAAGTTCAAAGCTAAAGTAATTAAATTAATAAAAAATATGCAGATTGTTGTAATAAACCACTATTTTAATTTTGGTTGTTTCCATAGATGGATTAAAAATTTATCTGAACAGATGAAAATTGTTCAATTTTTTTTTTTTGAGAAATTTGTTCAAATTTGTGAAATTTAAACTTGAAAAGATAAATTAGTTATGTTGTTTAATTTTGTTTGCTAGGTATTTTTAACATTATATATATATATAAGAATAGGTAGATATGCACGTATTATAAAATTTTGATCACCAATTTAAAAATTTTGAAGCTTAAAAGATAATTTTGTACGCTTCTTAATTATTTTGATGGGTACTTTAGCATTATATATATGGGCGCTCCGAAGGCGCTCTGAGCCTTGGAAAATTTTAAATTAGGCGCTCCGACGCTCCCGCTCTCGCTCCCGCTCTCGCTCCGGCTCCGCGCTCTGGTTACTTAGGTATGGTTTAAGATCCTTTTGGACTGATGTTGGTATGCTGGAATGGTTTGCAAGACAGAATCGTATTTCTTGTATGTTGGTGTTAACATCTTATGCTTTTTTTATTTAGACTATATACTTCTCTGAAGTTTGTTTAGACTGATGTTGGTTTGTTCGTTATGTTGGAACATATACTGAATGGAATGTTTTGGATTATGTATAGTTTAAAAGCTAAAATATATATTTAATAGAATGTGCCTGATTCGGGTTTATATTTGATTATAGTGTCTAAATTACAGGTTTGTCACTAAATTGCAGGTACATATTTTTGTATATTATGTATGCAAAATTAGAAAAGCATATTGTACACCAAATGATAGATATCATAGTACAATAATTAGGGAAATTCAGATTACATTTTAGATAGCTAGGGACATAAGGACACAAAGAACAGTACTTAGGATAATCTATGTTAATAACATGTCCTTTAACCAAGTAAAAGTTCCACAAACTTTACATTTTAGATATTTTTGATCTTTGCATTGCATCCTTGTCCTGTACATGGAATGGACTTCCATGGGCATTCCTTTGCCATATGCTCAGTGGCATTACAATGGTAGCATCTAGCTACCCTTGCCTTGAGGTCAAACTTATCACAAAAATCATCAACAGGAACATAATAAGAAAGGTATTCCCTTCCCTCCGGAATAGCTAAGATTTTTACTTAGGAGTTGTTCTTGCTTGGTAGTACCCTCATGCTTTGCAATAGCATCACAAAGCCACTCAAAGCTGCTACACTTGTCAGACCCTAGGAACTTCTTCTAGGGATTTTCGTCGGTATGTAAGGTTGAAATATGCTTCCAACCTGAGCACCCTAACCTTCTACATGGGTAACCTTCCCAAGGACAGTCCTTCCCAGCATGGTCATCATCCCCACATAAGTAGCATTTTAGTGATGCAGAATTTTACTCTTCATAGCATCATCTAACCACTGGAAACCCATCACATGTTGGGAATTGGCATTTTAGATACTTTTTTCCCTTATGTAACTATCATAACAAAGTAACATACACAGGCCAATACATTTAGGAATCATGCACTTAGTATATCCAAGAGCATGAGATTGCAGTGTGGGAAGGCTGCTCACACAACTGACATACCTGCAAAATAAACATGCATTTTGCTTTTAGGTCCTACTGTTAATTTGTAATTAAAGTTTGGGTCCTATTAATAAAGGAAATCATATAGAGGTTAAGGTTCCTATTAATACTTACCTCAAAGTTCCAGTTGAAGTTGCTGCTCGAACCTTTCTTTTGAGCCATCTTCAGAATGCAAAATTAATAGTGATCAGTAGAAGTGAAGGGGGTAAGAGGGAAGATGAGTTACAATAGAGTTAAGTTGACAAAAATGGTTTCTGACTTGTGTTTTCATAGCCATGGTCCCCAAGGCTAGGTCCCAACGCCTCTTTATATCACAGCCGTTCAATCATGTTATGTCCTAGCCGTTGGATTTGTTTAAGTGAAGTCACATGACTTCACAAACATGCTACACAAATCACGTGGTGATTGGAACCTAACACCATTAGTTTATTTTTCAGTTTTTTTAATTTATTAACTTATTCTCACTTTTTGTACAGTCAACCGAATCAACCATCCATCTAGGATCTAGACTCAAAAGTGGACATGCTGAGGACCCAAACCCTAATATCACCTATTATATGGACCCTTAGACAAATTAACCCTTTAATTTTATGTGAAAATGATTTGATAACGGGACATCCTCACCGAAAATAACATCTATTCAACTCAATGTAGACCCTGCGATATATTACTTAGTCATTGGACATTTTTAAAACGCCATTTAATTGTCAAGAAATAAAAGTCAGCAAAAGATAGGGGTCATAAATTATTCTAAAAGAAATTAAAAAAGAAACAAAAAGAAAAAATAGATTAAAGAAAAGGTTTTAAAAAAAACCCAAAAAAAAGTATATAAAGAATAGGCTTGTCGCCCATTTTCCTCCACAGGTTTTTGGGTAAAACAGCTATTTAGTAGAGTTCACGATTCCCACTTTTACGTGTTCAAATCCCTCGACGCTCATAGCAACGATTCATACATGTGAAAGTGCAAAGCGTGCCACCTTATCATTTTCAATGTGGCCCCATCCACTTAAACGATAATCTTTAATAAGAGTTCTCTTATATTCCCAACTACTTCAACTCTCCCGCGTAAGAGTGAAAGCATGGATGCTCAAGCACTAAATAAATATTACCTCCTACAACTTAAGATAAAGCTCATATATGCAAATCAAGATCAGACAAGTACAAGCGAGTTGATCTAGTTTAAGTGAAGTGTAGAAAGGTTCAAGTTCAATATGTCTCAATGATCTCATATCTGCCAACAGCGATAAATGGACAAATATTCCCATGCGAAAAGAAGGGTTATATTTTTTCAATTTGAATTTACTTGAGGACTTAGAGAAATATGAGGGCACTAAGAGGTAATTTGTTAGATACTTACACTACATGTATGAAGATGTGTTAGACAGTTATGAAAAATCACCCTTTGTATTCCTCATCCATATGGAAACTCGCAATGTGTGGCTTCCGATAGACGTACGTTCCGAACAAATAAAATTTTCAAACCAGCATAACGATGATGTTGGTGACATAAGGTTGATCAAGAAAAACATAACCTGTAGATATAAAAGGTCATGGTTAAGATTACAAAAGACTAATATAATATCACAACTCTTACCCATAATAAGTACTGAGCAAAGTGCAAAACAAACTGAGAGAAAGCACAGGACAACCAATGAAAAGCATCATTAGCACATACAATCATGCATTAAAATAATTTATCTACCATAGGGGCAAGTTAAATGAAAAATCCAACGAAGGTAAAGCTCATATATGAAAATCATGATCAGCTCATATATGTCGGTATCCTTTTTGCATTAAGTTGAAGAAACTGATTTATCTTATATGAACTAAAAAAAGAAAGAGAGAGACGGAGACACACACAGAGAGGGAGAGAGGGGGGGACCCAAACTTACTAGCTGTTGGCTGGTATTGTTGATAATGTTGCTGAGGGCAATGGAAACAACATGCACGAGTTTTGAGAAAGCTTTTCTTCATGGACTAAAGAAGCTTAGAGAAATAGGTGCCCCAGCCAACATTTAGTTGAAGATCAATGCCTGAAGTTCAAGCTCCTGCCACTAAGCCAAGCTGAAGAGACCACCTACCAGTCCTAGCTATACAACACAAACAAAGCCTAATAAGAAATAAAACACCAACCATCCATCAAAGAACACAAAAAAGAGGAAAGTAACAGAAAAATACAAACCTGAACCTATGGCAAAAATGATCAATGCCTGAAGTTCAAGCTCCATGCATGGAGTTATCTCAATTGGAATTGTACAATTGCAGCAGCACAGTAAGAGAGAGAGAGAGAGAGAGAGAGAGAGAGAGAGAGAGAGAGAGAGAGAGACTTACCGCCAGCGGCTTAGTGTTAGCATTGTATAGTCATGGACAAAATACAGGGAATAGTACAGTTGCAAACTGGCAAAATGATATCAGCTGAAAACAAAAACCACGATAGTCACTTGAGATTGATTTCAGTTTATTCGATCCCTCATCTTCATCTTCTATTTAATTTTATGAATAATTCATCAAAGCCCGTAATGACCATTTTCATCCAATTCCAAACATTAAATAATGCTTAGTAGTGGTAATAGCAGTAGTGTGCAGGAGCAGCAGCAAAAAAGATGCCCTGCCCTCCTTCCTGAGGACAAAATCAATCTGTTTTAAATCTAATTTATGGGCATTCATTCATTCACTATTTATAATATTATTATTAGAACCAAGTCTAGTCCGTAAAATTATAGAAGCCGACCACCATTTCAGATTTTCAGCTGCCAAATGTGGTAGGGTAGGGTCTTATTGAGTTTTAAAAGTTTCTGCTAAAAGTTTATAATGGGCAAAAGAAAGGGTCCCAGCTAGGTGCCAGGGTTGTGGGGGTCGTATAACAGTAGTAGTTATACTTCTTAATTCGTTTTCATAATTTTGATAATCTGTTCTGTTGGTCTTACCATCCTACCTACACTTATCTATCCATCTATAACTGTTGAAACTCAATAAAAAAAAAAAACAAAAAAAAACAAAAAAAAAATCCATATTAAGTACTTGCTAAACATTGTGATAGGCTATATGCAAGTGTTGCCCAATAGTTATTGTAACAAGTGATTGCATACATTATTTAGTTAGGTAGTGAGCCTTCTCGTCATGCATATACCTACATAATTAGTGGTTGTATAACCAGTCTAGGCTTATACATTTGACCACTTCAATTAGCCTTCATTGAAATAATAAGATGGTTCAAACTTCTTATGTTTTTGTTTGATCAAATAATCAGCTTCCATGTCAACGTTTCCTCATAAGTTTCACACGTACCTTCCTTATTAGCCTATTCATAGTGAACATGTTTTTTCATATGGATGTGCTCTTGAGCCTTAGGAACATATTTGTAACGAGATCAGCAAAATCATCAACATCAACAATGAAATTGAACATAGATTGTTTCCAGGTTAATGGCCTATGGTAATAAAACAAGTTTCCAATTTTATCATATGCAACTAACCTCCAAACCAGTTCTTCTTGTAGGCATTTGACCAATAAGGACAATTACTGTAAGTACAGTTTTTCTTTTTATTCTTTTTCTTTTTTTGAAGGTTTTATTTTAACTAAAGTTATAGCACACATAGAGGGTTAAATAATTCAGCTAAGCCCGTTTCATGTCATATATAGTTCACTTTGCAAGAATATTTGTACAAACTACCAACATGAATCCAATAACTCAAATGAAAGAAAGCAACCAATAACTAATTTAACTTGAAAAGACATACCTAGGAAAGTAGAACCGATTGAGCTTTAACATTTTTCACCACACTGCAACGGTACTGACATGTATAATGAGGTATCTACTGAGGTCAATGTTGAGAATTATAACTATCGATTAATTCCACGTTTCTTCGTGTTCTGTTTCTTTTCTTTGTTTTTTTCTGGGTAATTGACTTAAGTAAGGAGTTTCAATTCATTCATCAAAGAAGCTCATACTGGATCTTGTAAACCTGAATGAGTGACTTTATGACATGGTAACATAAGCACTTGTATTGTTCTATCCTTGAACCTATAACTGGTACTGGTTAAGAACTTAGATATCCTTGAACAAACTCTCCAGCCATCTAGAATTTCACCAGTAATCCATGCATGAGCAAGAACCATTTTTGAAATGATGGAACCGATTTCGATCTCTAGCAATAATATCCCTATTGAAGATCTTGGAGATGAGCTTTGTAGCTGAATGGCAATTACCACATACTCGAAGGTTCTTCACTATCCGAATCGTTGTCCCAGGGATCGTACTGATCAACCCAAAAGCGATTGCCAGCCTCTCACTGTGATAACATAATGCCCCTTCCTTCTGCTCTTCTTCAATATCATGAAGTACCTCTGATGTATCAGGTACGTGCCCGGCCAACTCCAACAATTTATCTATTTCATCCAACATCCGATATATATCTTTGCTACGTGGATGTGTTTTGTCATCAACAAGAAACTCATGAACAACGCTATTCACCTCAATAGAGCTACACCCAGGAACTTTCTTCATTCCTCTATCATTTATTTTAGTTCTTATTCGCGCTACATCGTCCCATTTACCAGCTGCTGCATAGACATTTGATAGAAGCACGTAACCCCCAGGATTTTCCGGTTCTAGTTCAAAAAGGTGGTTAGAAACAACCTCAGCAAGCTCGACATTGCCATGAACCTTACAAGCTCCAAGCAAAGAACTCCAGATGGCAGCATCAGGCTTCATCTCCATATTCTTAATCAGAGCCTCTGCCTCAGCAAACAACCCAGCCCGACCAAGGAGATCTATCATACATCCATAATGTTGCAACTTTGGTGAAATCTTATAATCCTCAACCATGGAGTTGAAATACTGATGGCCCAATTCTACTAAACCACCATGACTACAAGCTGAGAGCACAGCAATGAATGTAATATCGTTGGGTTCCATTCCTTCATCAATCATTTTTGAGAAAAACACCAGGGAGGAATCAAAATGCCCATGCATGGCTAGCCCAGATATTATTGCATTCCAGGAAGCCAAGCTTTTAGGATTTATGCTGTCAAATACTTGTTTTGCAGACTCAATATTTCCACATTTAGCATACATGTCAATGAGACTAGTATAAAGAGATGTGTTGGAAGAATTACTAAAGTTTCTATCTAAGTATGCATGAACCCATATGCCAATTTCAAGAGCTCCTAAGTAAGTACAAGCTGGAAGAATGCTCAAGAAGGTGACCTCGTTAGGCTCTTCATTTGATTGCTGCATTTGTTGAAAGAGGTCCAAGGCTTCTCGATAATGGCCCATATGTGTATAACCACCAATCATTACATTCCATGAGATACAATCTTTTTTGCGTATTCCATCAAATAAAAGTTGGGCTTTTTCCAAATCTCCACACTTTGAATACATATTAATGAGAGCATTAACAAGCCGAAGATTTGATTCAAGCCCACGATCTTCAACCCAAGACATTACCCAGTTCCCCAAATCGAGAGAGCCTGAATGAGCACAAGCAGAGAGGACACTAATCATCGTGCTTTCACTAGGTTCAGCTTTTGCTTTCAGCATCTCTTGGAAGAAAACCAATGCCTCTTCGAATCGGCCACTTTGAACATAAGCAGCAATTATAGCATTCCATGACACAACATCTCTTACAGGAATTTCATCAAACAGGCGACGGGCATCATCCAAGTAACCACCTGAAGCATACCCAGTAATCAAAGCTGTAAAAGAAACTGCATCTCTTAGAGAACTTTTATCGAACACCAATCGAGCATCAACTAATTCACCATTTCTAGCATACATATTAATAAGCGAAGTGTGTATAAATGGATCAGACTCAAGACCCATCTTCAAAACATGTGTATGGATCTGTTTTCCTTCCTGGGTACCCGAAAATTGAGCACAAGATTTCAGAAGGAAAGGGAGAGTGTAGGAGTTCGGCTCAATACCTGCAAGGAGCATTCGTATATAGAATTCAACTGCTAGAATTGGAGAAGAGCTTAAAGAGTGGCCTCTGATTATGGTATTCCAGATGAATTGATTTGGTTCTTCAATGGATTCAAAGATTAAGAGAGCATATGAAAGATCACCGGAGGGCGAAACAGCACAAAATTCAATTAATCTGCTTAATGCAAATTGGGTATTGTGGAGGCCAGTTTTGATGATTTGAGAATGGATTTGTTTGAGGGTTTGGATATTTTTGCATTTAGAGAGGAGAGAAAGAGATGGGTGAGTTTTGAGGATTTCATATGGAGGGTCAGAATTGGGATGGAGGGGGAGAGAGGAAGGAGAGATGACAAGAGAAGGTAAAGACAACAACATTCCCAAGTGTTGCAGAAAATAGTTTAGAGCTCTGGATAAGGTGGAGGTTTTGAATTATGGTTACTTGTATTACCCGCCAAAAATAACTGTCCAGGATTAAAAGAGTCTCTTAACGGTAACTAGTGGCAGGTCCAAGACCAACAGTTATGACTGTTATAACGGTCATAAAATTTGTACTCCTGAGAACTAGATTAATGAGCATGTTATAAACGGCAGTCTTGGACGCCATATCTTTCATCCCACCCATTGCTTCACCCTCTTTCCCCACTGCTTGTTCTATCTTCTCCTGAAATCATCATCATCATCACAAATTAATCCCAATTTTTAACATTAATTTACACATGTATGAGCATGCATGCATGCATTATATTAAACAGCCTTGCATATCCATTATGCATGGCAACCATTACATCTAAATGTAGAACATAATGTACCCATAATATATATGTGAAACCAAAGATGACTAATTAATACCCATCAAACAAAGATGACTAATTAATTATTTCAATCACAGCTAGCATAATTGCATGTAACATACATGACATGCCAAATCACATATGTTATATGTATATATTGACTATGTAGCTATGCACCTTGTTCACATGCATGTTCATGATGAACCACATAAATGTAATGAGCCCATTTGATATGCATTCATATACATATACATATATATATATATATATATATATATATATATATATATGATTGCATGGGTATCATGAGTCATGCATGTCATTTGGTTCACCATCACAAAAAATATATGCATTACTAAAATGAATGAAGAGAGAAGAGAGATGATGATGATGATGATGATGACGACTGACCTGAGCATTGCTTCAATAGTAGCCAACACGTGTCGTGCTGGTTGGCAGGCGTATGCCTACGTGTCAATCACAAGATTCTAAATGCTTTTGAGATTTTAAGTGCAAGGATAGTGGGAATCTAAGAATCCAATCTAAAAACATATAGATATAAGAATTCTTGGATGAAAGGAGAATAAGTGGGGTTTTTAGTTGGGTTTTGATCATGTGTACCACGTGGGACAAAATGATGATCAGATGGTCCAATGGTGTTTTTGTGTTTTTTAATTATTTTAATAACTTTTAAAATCTTTTTTATTTTTTTATTATTTTTTTAATTAATTTTTTTAACAAAACAATGATCTAATGGTACAAACGACCATCTGATCATCGTTTTAGCGATCCATTAACTAATGAAAAGTTGCTTGGATCCCACTATTAGGGTGAAAACCCATAGATCCATAGATTCTTGGACTCCACTAAATTTGCCCTAAAATTGGTTATGCTAAGCTAACTGAAAAATCTACAAAATTTCATGTCGTAAACAAAATCTACAATGAATGCATGTCACTTTAAAATATACACGAATTACGAAGATATGTGAAACACAGTTCCATCGATTAATTTGGACATAAAATTATGTAGGATTTTATTCTAAATTTTGCATTACCCTTCTAGAATATATTTCTTTTAGTAAAATTTTACATTACCCATCTAAAATATATTTTAACGCAAAAGAGCTACAGAGTGTTAGTATAAGACAAACACGTGTTGAAGAGGGTACCTTGTGGTAGGAAGTTCAGAACTTAATCTTGGATAACTGTATTGATTTTGGTTCTCAAATAGGCGGAACTAGAATCGGAACAATCAGTAGATTCTCAAGTAATTTGGTTCCCATTTTCAATAATTAATTTTCATATGCATAAAACGTTACTAATAATACAAAATCAATAGAAAAACCTAATACTAATAAGTCAATTCTGGTTCTTATATATCGGTTCGATACTAGTTCCAATCGGATATCGAAGTACTCATAACTGGAACCATTACAATATTAATGGTTCCGATTCCTAACGATTCTAGTTCTTGTCCCTAGCAGTTCTTAAAAATGTGGAACAGGAACAAGTAAACAGATTTCGGTTCAGTTGGGTTCTCGAGTAAACGGGTATCGATTGACTCTTCATCACAAAAAATCATCCCTTATGCGTGCGTGAGTTGGCAATTCTCCGACAAACCTACTTTGTAAGCTGACAACCAACTCGCCGTGTGATTTGGTTGACCCCTTAACAAACCTAACCCGCTCAAACTTCTTAATTTTTCTTTATTAACGCTACACTTATACCTTTTTGACAGTGTCCTGTGGGACTCACATGAGGTGGAGATCATCATCACAAAAAATCAACCCTATAATCTTTATCATGTGGACCCGTACGCGGACTGTAAGTACAGTGTATAAATAAAATAAGTATATAATAGGCAAATATAAAAAATAAATAAATAAATCAGTTATGACAAAATAAAGGAGATTTTGCATATAGGGAGGGCCAATTTTGAAAATAAAATTTTGTAAGGATGTTATTATGGCTTATGACAAGCCGTTAGTAGGCGATTGTAGCCCCTTATAAAATAATGTTCCTTGGTCATCACTATACGACTCGTGTAAGCCGCATTAATAAGAAAGATGTTTACATCGAAGTGTGGACCCACATGAAAATAGTCCATGGGCTGATGTTGATGTACATAATGAGAAGATCATCGTTAAATAAGAAAATCAGTCATTGGATCATCACCACATATCCTTAATAGTAGATGTAAGCCGCATTAATGATAAAAACTTTTACATCAGCATGTTGACCCACATTGAGATGATCCATGGATTAATGTTGATCTAAATGATGAAAGATCGTCATCACGAAATATCAATCCTTGGATCATCTCCATGCGACCCCACTGGTTGGTGTAAACTGAGTGTAGCTAAATAGGTATAATTAAAAGGACACAATTGTTATTACTTAAAAGGACACAATTGAGATTTATGGAAATCACGTTGAATTCATACAACGGCTTCATCGAGCCACATTGTTGGCTCGTTCGGTGAAACCTCTTATATACGCAGGGACGTAACTAGTAAGGGGCTTGGGGGGGACTTCAACCCACCCCAACTTTGAGGGGAAAAAAGTAAGGTATAGAAAATAGTTAAAAAATTTAGGATTTAAAGGGGATTTGATATCTTAGCCCAGGATAAAATTGTACAAAAATTTTATATACCAAGCAACTTAAACCAAATTTATATACCCATACATATCAAAACAAAAAATATTTACTTTAGCCCACCCCAACTAAAATTTTTGGTTCCGTCCCTGAATATACGCATAAAAAAATTCAATATTAAAAAATATGTAATATTTACTGCATAAAAGAATTCAATATTAAAAAATAAGAACCGAAATACTAGAGAACCAAGTAGTATCGTAATCGATTATTCTAGTTATGATTCCACTTGTTTGGTGGAACTAACAAGAATCGGAATCAACTTCTTCAATAGGTTCCAGTTCAAAATAATACTTCAATAATAAAAGTAGAATCAAACCTATTGACAACTCTAGTGTAGGATCTATGAAAAAATCTTTTCCTTTTGACTGCGAGCAAACGAAAAAAAATGGTTTCTTATATTCCTAACTGGGGGATGGAATTGTCTAATGTACTTATGGAGTCGCCACCTAATTAACTAGGGAATCAAGACCCAATTGTGAAAAATAGTTTTGTTTTAGTAGAAAACTTGGCGAAATTTCGACTAGTCTGGTCTGCGTAAAGAGATTCTTGGTAAGGGAATCCTGGTATGGGTCGGGAAGGTGTTAAGCACCCTGCAACCGCTCGAACATGAGATCAACCTCTACTTCGCGACTAATGGTACTAGGGTGGAATTTCTTGATTAAAGACAATTTAAATTACGCTAAGAAAGAGTATGTACAAGAAAAGGAAGTTCAAGCCCCTCTCCTATGTTTCATGCAATTGAAGTTTCTAAGGCAAAAGTAAAAAAAGTACTCTGGCACGTAGGCTCAAAATTACGTGTCATGGGATTGCAAACAGACTTTTGTCTATTCACAAACAAGAAATGTTGGTGGCGAACCTCTCTCCACGGCCTATGAGCATGTAGGAAACGAGGGGATTCGTCACAACTATGCAAATTGAGATGTAAAGCGGACTAGTCCTACAAAGAAGTGTAAATGGACGTTGGGCCATTCACACATGAGGTGGAATACGTGCGACCATGAGTTGTATATGGGAATATTAGGGCCCACATATATGCTCGAAATACATGTGGCTAAACTAAGAAGCCACGTGTACGCACTCATGGTATACGAGTATTTTCATTTTTGAAAAATGATGACACACACAAATCAGTTATGCTCGTGACCCAACTAGGATTTAATCGAAGACACATGGCAACGAGATGCTCATTCTTTTGAATAAATGGATGACATGCCTTAGAGAAGATCTAAAAGTCCTAAATAGAATTTCTAATCCCTAACGTCAAGCACGGTCCAAATTTTAGATCCAAATGCTCTGACTAAGTAATATGCTTTAGGGAAGATCTAGGAGTCCTAACTAGAATTTCTAATCCCTAGCATTGAGCATGATCCAAATTCTAATGCAAATGCTTTGATTAAGTGATATGCTTTAGGAAAGATTTAGGAGCCCTAACTAACATTTCTAATCCCTAGCGTTAAGTATGATCCAAATTCTAATGCAAATGCTTTGATTATTAGAAAACTTTGTTCCACTTCTTTGTTTTAGAAAATCTTGATCACCGTAAATGCAGGGTTAGTCTAAGAATTAACCCAACTAGTCGAGTGAGCAAGACCATCGGCGTAGCGTAGTCACGCATGTTATGCTTAAATGCCTATCTTTGGTGGTTACACTTGACGAGTTTAGGTAAATTCCTAGCCTAATCTCGAAATTGACATCACAAAACCTAAGAACTAATGCATTTATTAAACTAAGGAGTCTAACTTAGATTAATTAGTCTAAGGGAGAGAAACCTAGTTCATTTTTATTAGTTTGGTTAGGGTTTTGAATTAGGGTTTAGGCATTTCGAAGCCCAAAAGGTGAATGTGGGCCTAAACCAAGATGTGTTCTTGCTAGGACAACACATAGAAGTCGGTTTATGAAGCCCAAATCCAAAAGCTGAGTCTAAAACTCATGAAACAATCCCAACACCTAACAAAGTGAAGAGTAAGCTTGCTTGAGAATGGGCTTGCCAAGCTCAAAAAGCTTATTTGAAATTTCGTTTTCATTGTTGGGTTGGTTTCTAAAGGCGTCCCACACAAATTTGACAAGGCACTAATTCAAATCCTAGGGTTTTATGATAAACATTGGCAAGAAAGCTTGAACTTAAGTAAGTAAAGCAAAACTTTGCGAAATTACGCAAGATCATAAATCTCTACACATTGAGCTTACTTAGGCATTTCATCAAACACCAAGCAAGCTTACATCTTCCTGGAACTCTCATCCATTGCAAGCAACTTTGCTTTCATTATAAATCTAAATTTCATGTCTCCATTCACTCCATTTCATTAACTCAAGCATTTCAAACACATTTTGATTTGATTCTCATGAAAACAACATTATTTCAACAAGGATTTATGAAGTTCTCGTTCTCTTTCATCACACTTTTTATTTACTTTTCTCAAGGCAACTTCGTAAATATCACAATGATCTTGAAATGAAATCAATGTATTTAAACAACCCAACTTGCTTGAAGAAAATGAAAACAATTCTCAATATGATGAAGTCATGCACTCTCATGAGGCAAGTATGCTATTAGATTGACTCTTTTTATCACAAACAAGAGATTTACAAAAATGACACTATCATTCTTTGAGAATCCAATGTCACTCAAGCATTTTAACATTCATTTGACATGCATCCTCATGAAAACATCATTTCCACTTCCAAATGGGTCAACCAACTAAATACTTCCCACGAAATGGAAAGAAAGGAAAAGGCTTTGCAAAACCAAACTATTTCATTCCATCGTCATGTTGGCATTTAAAAGATTAGTCAGCATCTAAAAACACAACAACCAGCCAAAAAATTGGATAGTATATCCCACATTCAAATAACTTCAATCCATTAACAACAACAATGTTAATGATAAGAAACCTACCACTTAAACATAAAATTGGAGGCTTAAAATCATTCATTCAACATGAGGGAGATGATTTCGATGAAATCTTTTGATTGCCCAAATTCCAATCAGCACATCCCAACCATTCTCGTCCATATTTAAGCACCAAAACAAACACATGAACTAGATTTCTTAAACATGTGAACCAAATAATTTTTTATCACACGAAATATACCTAAAATTTATAAACACCCATCTATAAGAAGAAAAGCTGATTAAAACTAAAAGGCAAGGATCCAATACCTAAATAAGCTCGTCCATGGCATGAGTCACATTAGAAATCCAAGATGAGCTCCAAAGTATAATGCTAGGCCGTGGTTTTTATTCTTTGGTTCGGTTGAAGGAGAGTGGATAAATTAGAGACGGGTAATGCTACATGCACCCCGGATTTGCACACAAAATTATACCCGAGGTCTAATTTGGGTCTAATTTGAGTCATCCTGTAGGGAGAGAGAGAAATCTTATCAAACAAACTCTCACTTCTGGTTTTGGGTTTTCTTTTTAAAAAATCGTTCCTTGTTATAAAACGAGTAAATTTCAGATGTGGGGATAAAACGTATGGGCCATAGGGTCGCCACGTGTTGAGTCTAATCCAACTCAAATTAACTGTAGTTAAAAGACAAATAAGTAAAAATACAGAAAATTAGAATTTAGACCATTATATAGTAATTAATTAGTGTTTAGTATTTGACAATTTTAAAATATGTGTTTCATCCTAAATGGTAGTTAGTGAAACGTTTGTATTGTAAGTGACAATAATACCCTTATTTTGTAACCAAACTAAATATTCTCCACTACAATTCCTATTTTTTCTCTCAAATTCTCTTAATCGAACAAAATATTCTTTTACTACAATTTTTAAATTTTTTTTATTTTGTAAAAGTATATATTAAAACTAGATGGACGCTTCGAATGTCATCGAAATTCGAAAAGTATTAAAACTAGGGACTGAGATTCATATCACGTGGGTAATAATCATATGCGTTTAAATCAGTATAAAAATTTGTAATAACTTGTCCACAATAATGAAGAAGATAGGGATGATTAGAATTGCTAAAAATAAAGAATTTATAGTTATTACATTGATTTTTTAAACTGTTTCAGAAGTGTTAAGATAGTTACAAAAGGGAAATAAAGGAAATTTAACTTGTAGAAAATGGTTCACGGTGGACTAAAACAATATTTTAAAAAATTTAAAAGACTAACAACTATTTTTTAAAATGATAACGAGATCTTTTGTGTATTTTAAAAATATCAAATACTAAACACTAATTATTTTTTCCCTATGGGGTTTTTAACTAATTTTATGATAAAAATATTAATTTATGATTGTAGGCCATAGATTCTACAATTGATTTTAGATTTGGGCACCTACAATCTGCACAGGAAGAAACACAGATCGATCGTGAAGATTCTTTGGCATTGGGGTGGTGCCGGCCTAAGGGTCTCCGACGGTCAAGTTAGTTTAACTTGGAAAAATAAGTTAAAAGGAAAATAAGAAGAAACGAAAGGATCTACACCACCTATTTCTGAAGATCGTGGATGATGATGTTGGAGGATGGCGTCCTTGACATAGGATCTTAGATCTGAATGCGTGATCTCACCGTAAAGGATTGTCTTCCCGGTGAGCAGTGGATGCAATTTTCTATTTGGAGCTGCAAAGAGCTTTTCCTTAGAGAAAGTCAGAGAGAGAGTGCGAGAGTCCCCTTTCTTCAATCTGTTCCCCCTCCTTTTATAGGAGGAGGATCCAGATTAGTCATCCTGGGATCTCGGGATAATTCCCCCAGATCTCAGGAAGATATTTTAGCGGTTAAGTTGTCCTGTGAGGACTGAGCACCTCATTTGAACTCGTCAATCCTAAGGAAGATATTATGACGGTTAGGGAGTCCTGCGTGAACTGAGCTCCTGATTTGAACTCGTCAACCCTTATCCGCCTTTGAATATTTGACCATGGGCTAATGGGCTCATGGGCCTGGTAAAATATGTCAGCCCTTGAGCTAGTGGGCCATTGGACCGTTCAACAAATTTGGCCACTACAATGATAAAGGACTAAATAGTCTTTTTTCATGAGTATTACTACAGTTTGATCCAGCTAATGTTTTAAAAATCGGACCGGATCGGCCGGTTGAACCGATTTTGATGTATATTTTACTTTCATTGTGCACCTGCAGTTTTTAGTAATTTTGATTTCTTCTTCTTTTCTTATTTTCTCTTCTTTTTTCTTCGTTGTTAGTCTTTTTTTCTAATATGTTTTTGGCAACACATTTGATATTTTCTTTGCTTCCTTGTTGCTTTTTAGTTTTCTTTTTCTCTTACGCCATTTACCCTGCAACACAAAAAATATAAAGATTTCATATTATATTTAGTTCAAATTACAATTTGCACAGGTTTCAAATGCATAAAGATAATAATTCCAGTTTGCAAATTGTCTTTTACATACAGGTAAATGTCTACAAATTGTGTTTTGCATATATGTAAATATTTGCAAAACACATTTTGCATACTTTTAAGTGTTTCCAGATTTATTACTTATTTAATCTATTTATAACTCATCTTATGTTTCCAATTGATTTCATATATTGAAGTAACAACACAATTAATTAATTTTTTCTCTTGATTACAATTAAGTATAGTTTAATTACATTTTTTTAGATTTGTGTTAACAAACATTAGTCTTAATTATATTCCATATTTATTGTACCCATTTTATGAGTATGGGATATACATGGCTTATGTTTTTCTTGTATATGTAATACAATATATGATGAGATCCAGTTAACACAAACAAATGTAACATTATAGGAAGAGATCTGAATTTCATTCAGGATCGCAGTTTGAAGATACATACTCAGTATCCAAGCTATGTTTGTATGTAATATAATATGGAACATATAAAAGAATCGACTTCGACTATGTTTCATTGTGAGTTTGTTTTTGTTCTTATGCCATTGTGCGTTTCCAAGTGTTTATTTGAATTGAACATATTGACGCACATGATTTACTGTGCACAACTCAATGCACGTCTCGTTTCAGCTGACGTCACACAGTGTCACCATTAGGTTCAATGGGGCACTCGTCAATGAAGGTGGGAACAATCCATGTTATGTTGGTGGTCAGACTAAAATGTTTGTCGTCGACGAAAATATAACAGTTGATGGGTTTTTGGAGACCTAGCGAGCCGAGTGTTGCATCGATAAGAGTGTTCCCATTACAGTGCACTACCCAGTATTTATATCATCCGATATTTTTATGCGTGTTGACGTCAGCTCATGTGACCAACTTAGTAATATACTGCAAAAGGTTCTTATGGTTCATCCCTTCTACGCTGCAGTTGGATCCCGATCGGAGCAGAGGTATTCTGTATAACGAAAAAATGTTCTCTATGTAAATGGCTCCTTTTCTTTTCATTCTCTTGCTAACACAGTTTTTATTTGGTACAGAGGTAGCAGGGTCTCTGTGCTTTGTTCGAACACCCTAAGTCCTCCCCTATCGAGGGAGACTGTGCACGCAAGCTCGCAAAGATAGCCACATTGAATGTTTGTTTTATTTTTCTTATTTTTTAACCTAAATAATATGACTAGCAAAATTTTGTTTTGTGTTCACTATAAGCCCTCATCTCGGCGCGTACCTGTCAAACTCAGGGTTGAAACAACCTCTCAAACTCAGGGTTGAAACAACCTTAGACCCTCATGTAGAATCCCCAATTGGCACAAGGTTGACAGATTTATTTTATTGCTAGTCTATGCAAGTAATAGAGTTAATCATACTACTGACCTTAGTAACCGAAACCTTGGTATAGAGGTGACGCTCCCGCTCCGAAACCTCGCGCTCCCGCTCCGAACTACGCTCCGACGCTCCCGCTCCGAAGGTATTTTTGAACTAAGAATATTTTTTAATCGGCCGCTCCGACGCTCCCGCTCCCACTTTTGTTCCCGCTCCGACCCGCGCTCTGGTTACTTAGCTACTGACTAAACCACTTGTATCTTGTCTTACGCATGCAGGGAGTCAGACAACGTCGTTGGAGTGGACAACAGTAAATCGGTCCCCAGCCCAGCTGCTGCGGACGTTTTAGGGAGATCATCCCATATCCAATTATCGTCCTTTGGCAACGACATGGAAAGGATCCCAACATTGGGGCACGGCTGATTGCACTCGATACTTTGCCTAGTAGAAGATGGGTAAGAATGATTTCCCTTCGATTAAATTTTCTAGAATTTTGTGAAATAACATAGATAATATCCGATGTTGAATTTAGGTGTTCCCAAGCCGGTTTTGAAGACGACCTCCACGACACTATGGCTGAAACTGTACATATTGCGCGTGGAGTTAACCTCGCCTCTGATAGTCCATTTGAGCAACATACTCAAACGTCCCCAGGTTGGGTACCCTTTGGGCTGCCCCCAATCGCAGTTCATACTTCCCAGCCCGATTCAGTTCCTATAGCTTCTTCACGCACTACTCTTGAAGGATTAAGTTTCCCACAACTAAACCACATACCATCCACAACATCAGCACCCCATTGTGCCTCATCCCAATGATTTACACGGAGGCCACCACCTTCGCCTTCTACCTCATCACCTTTACTCTCAAAACTATTCTCCTCGCCTTCCACCTCATCATCTCGACCCTAAGAACTATCCTATTCGCCGTCCATCTCATCAGATCCATCCTATTTGCCTCCACAATCATCAGATACATCCTCATCTGTAGAACCGGCAGTCTCCTTATGCCCATTGTCCTCACCATCAGACGACTCTTTAGATGTCCTCACCATCCGACGACTCTTTAGATTCCCCATCAATGCCAGCTTCGGTACCCTGTGAACCACTGCTGACGACGACGTCATTCTCATCACTGTTATATTCACCACTTTCCCCGCTCCTGAAAATCTCTTCGTCTTCTGAGTCATCACTTCTATATATTATCAACAAAAGCTTCTGCATCTTCAGGGACTTGTAGTACTTCATCGCGAAGACTTAAAGAGTTGTTGTTTGTGCAGGATGTCAACATCAGAATCCAGAGTTGAAGATATATATATTAGCTCAATAAATCGTCGGAGTAGGGAACACTGCCTGAAATAAGATTGAGAATATTAGCGTCTTAATATTTCGAAGGGGATGGGGTTGTTATGGACCGGGTCAAATTTGCATTTAACAAACAGGGTTGGCAGTGTTTAACGTGAATTTTGAAATAATATTTAACTCATATCAGAGATGCCGAATCAGGTAGCATTGAAATTTACTAACACATTTAAGATTTTTATAGATTTCAATGCCATCCCAATAGCACCTGGGATGCATTCAGGGCTTGAGTAGCATTGCTCAAATTCTAAAATAAATTAATAGACCTTGCACATTCATTAACAAACCTACCACCATACTTTAATAGTACTTATTAAGGGATCCAAAAATTCGTGACAATTACTTCATGATTTATTAAATAAATTAGAAAGACAAGATAAGATTGAACAAGCACTCAATGGACTGGAAATTAGAAAGACAAGATAAGATTGAACAAGCACTCAATGGACTGGATAGATGAACCTCCTTCTTTAACGCAAAGATCCGCCTTCTCTTTCAATTCCCGAACCCTAACCCTAACAATCCTCATTTCCTCATCATCATCATCCAGCTGCGCGTGATGTACCGCCATTAGCCTCCTTATCGCTCTCTCTACCTCCCCTCTCTCCAAATGACGACAGTTCTCAAATTGAAAGCCCACTTTCCAGACCTCGCTGACAAACCTGGCGTTCACCATCTGATCACCAAAAAATGGCCGACACAGCATTGGCACCCCTTCGCACACGCTCTCCAATGTCGAATTCCATCCGCTATGGGTCCAAAACCCTCCCACAGCTGGATGAGCCAGCACTTGTTGTTGTGGTGCCCATTTCACCAGGCAACCCCTTCCACTCTTGGTTACCATCTCTTCGAAGCCATCCGGTAGCAGCCCTGCGACTACACCACCACCACTACTACAACTACTTGCGCGATTAACCAAACCAGGTCGAACCACCCACAAGAAGGGCTGGTCGCTGTTGACCAGTCCCCAAGCCATCTCCACCAATTCCGTCTCATTCATATCAGCTAAGCTTCCGAAGCTCACGTAGACAACAGACCTAGGAGCTTGCCTGTCCAGCCAGGATATGCAACTGTGGTCCTCTGGCAATAAGCTACTCCTCTTCGAAGAATAAGCAGCAGGAGACCATTTATGGAATGGACCGATGGGAAAGATCGGGATATGGTGGAAATCCCGTCGAATGATGTCCAACGCCGGTTGTTCCAGCTGTTCAAAGGAGTTCCAAATGATCCCTGAAGAGGATCTTGCTTTCTCAATCATTTGAGCTACCAATTCATACAAGTTCTTGGGTTTCTTTGTGTTTACCACTGGGAGGTCCTTCACTTTGAGTGGTGGAAGTTCCCTCACTGGTTTCTCCAATTCCGAATCTGATCATCATCATCATCATATACAGAGAGCACAACAATTATCAAAAAGTCTACATATATATGTACACATAGACAAATAGTAATAGCAGTTGTATACCTTGCATGGGAAGGTAGCCCTTTTGAAGGAGAAGTGGAAAGGCGGCAAAGGCGACGAAGGACGTGATGCTACTGGTCCTTAAGATAATCCTAGGGAGTTGAAGACTCTCTGCAACAGCTTGGGTGAAGTGCATGGTTGCATCTGCAATGATGCAAGCGATATGATCGTGATCATCAGATAATAGCCGAAGTAAGCAATCTCGAAATGGATCCACACAGTTCACGTTAATAGCCGTGATTAAAGCTATGAAATCTGAGGTGATATTGGATTCTTGGTCAGCGCCTGATGATGATGAGATGATGCCGTCGGAGATGGGTTCGAAGTTGAACTGAGGGTAGTTGGATGGGCTTGGGGAGTTGAAGCGAGTGTGAACGACTGTGATGGAGAAGCCTCCTTTGGTGTGGAGGAGAGTCGCCAGCTGCAACATTGGGTTCAAGTGGCCTTGTAAGGGGGATGGGAACAGCACCAACCTTCTCCCCCCCTGTTGCAGCCTCATCATCAACTTATTCCCTGCTGCTTCTTCAGCTTCTTGCTGGCGCTGCTGCTGCTGCTTTTGGTCATGAAGATCAGTTTGATCTCCCCCATCTACACAAGAGTAGTACTCATTGATTGTCGGATTTGTGAAGTTCACTTTAACAAGCTAGCTAGGCTGTTTCCTTGTTAGTTTTGTTATCACGCTCTTGAAGAAATTAAGTGAGAAAGAGAGAGACCTGTGACTGAAAAAAAAGAGAGACGTGCTGAAAGTGGTGTATAATAACAATTTTTATGTGGCTTGATGCTTAACTATAATACCATATACCATAACTGTTCATATGCCTCTGCAAAGCAGGGGTAATTTTTTAATACTTTCATTGATATTAGTATTGTTAATGACCTAAATTTTTTGAGATTATAAATTAAAAACTTATTTTGCTTGTGATTGTTAAAACTTATATAAGTGATTTAGGAGCTATTCGTAGTTGTACTCCTCATGGAGTACATAAACTATGAACATTAAGGATTCAAGCCAAGTAATTCTTGTGTGTATATAAAACAAATAGACAGATGCAACAAATTTCTGTAACAAATTAAAAACCAAATAGAACCCAGCCACACACACCAACCCAGTTTAGATCTGGAGCCTAGGCTCTAATACCAACTGTAACACTCCTCACTTTGACACAATTCCAACTGATGGTTATGCAAAAGCTGAAAGTAAATTTCCCACTAGCATACCCTACGAAACACAATAAGATAAAAGAAAATTTTCTCTAGTGCAGGACTCGATCCCTTTGATCCAACTTGAACCATTAAAATTTATAAGAGTTAAACTCCGAGTAAGTTCACAAAGTTTCCAAGCCGTTGCAATTGTAAGAGTGTTGAAAGAAAATGTATGCGTTAATCAACAGGCTAAGATTTTTAATAAGTGTTTTTCTGAACTACAAACTTCCAAATGAAAAAGCAAGACATAAATTAAAGCACTTACCAAACATATCACACTCAAAAATATTTTATTTCACCAGTAGTCAACCTTAATTCCAAGTCGTCAAAAATGACACAGGGTCTGTTTCACTCCCTATTAGTTTGACACACGTGCTCATCGACACACGATATTTATTACAGACTGACACACAAGTCTGTATGCACCACTTTAAGTGCTAAGTTAATAAAAAAAGTTTAGGTAACCTACACAAAGCTTCGAAGTCAATAACCCTAATCACTAGGACAAAACCCAAATTTCCAAAAACTAGGACAAAACCCAGATTTCCAAAAACTAGGACAAAACCCAGATTTCCAAAAACTAGGACAAAACCCAGATTTCCAAAACATGCCTGTGCCATCACAGTCGAAAGTTCAATATCCACAAGCTCCACTCCGAATTCAATTTAACCGTCCACGACAATATTTGTCTATATTAGACATGCACTACCATCTTGGAAATTAATAACGTGTGCAAGTACAAAATTGCCAAGACATAAAATAGGAATTTCTTGTATTATTTATGCTAAACCGCGCATCGGCTGCCTACGTACCCAAATAGCGATCAAGAATACCGTAGTTCAACTTTCAGTACCTACACAACGGGGTCCACACTGAATAAAAAGATTAATCATTACAATGTTCAACATTGTTAGTAAGGAATCTACCTTATTCATTAATTATTACTCATTATAGACCACATGGTACATTTGGCTCCATATTTGTTCGACTTACGATCCATCGACACATGATGGTTGGTTTCGAACTGACCCACAATTCAGTCCAACTGCACCTCTATTAGATTTCCAAAATTTTAATACATTTAAGTAAGCTGACACATATTATGGAGCCAATGATTTAATAACCAAAATTCATCAGTCAAACTCCATAAGTTGCATGTCTATATCACAACAACTCTAACAAATTTTGATAAATCAATACCTGACATACTGGATACACTTTAAACTAGATGTCAATTTCCTCTGTTTGACCGACACTTCACATCAAGCCTCTATCCGTATGCAAACACACAATCCCATGACAACCATCATTGCATAATCATAAACCTGGCCAATTGCATATAAGTACATGAAGGAACATTCCGTCATGACCGCTGATTTAGTTAACCAAACAACTAAGTACCCAACTTGAAGTTAATTTAATGATCAAATCATAGGTCCATGGCTTTTAATGACCATGTTATCTGGTCTCTAGCAATTTCTATAATATAGTCAGATTCTTTCCCATGAAAATTGACAAAAGAACTATTTATACCATAAATGTACTACATTAAATCAAATATCTAAATCAGTATAGCTGCCATATAATACCAATGCTAAATAATATGTTGTTAGGCATATAAGTGGTGGTAATAATTAACCAAAAGTTTTAGGTGATTAAACCTTATATGGAAACCCAATCAGATCCGCTCTTTCCATGTCAATTTGGTTTGCATAGGTTCAACAACAATATAGTCTTAATTACCTGTGATAATATCCATGAGTCTCAATCAAGCTTAGTGAGATTCACAAGAATAAGGTAGTCAAATAAATGAGGTATGTGCCATTTGACACATACTTTACTAGATGAATAACACAAAGTTGAGCATATTGTTCACATACAACTCAAATAAGAATATAACTTGAGATTAATACCACCAAATGGTCTAGATTATTTAAGGGTTTGACTAAATAAAAATAGTTATTAGCTTTGTCAAGATTGTAAGGGCAAGTCTAGTAGGACTTGTTAAACTGCTTGATCAAGCAGTTTTGGCCCTCTTGTGGCACCTCTTAATACCTTGTCCTTATCATAGATCCCTTTCCATTGGAATAGGGATCCTTAGTGGAAAGCTCGATGGTTAAGCGCCACACTCGATGGAAGCTCAATGGTTCAATGCCCTTTTTTTTTTTTCTAATTCCTATTTAATAGGGGGTCAGGTTATATAGCCCCCCTTATATAGCCCCTCTTATATAACCCCCTGCCTGTGGGGCCCACATACAATGCATCCAGGGGCTGATTTTTGGAAGATGTTCTCCTCACTATGTATAACATCATATTAAAAAATCAGCTCATTCTAAAACTTATAACCCCCCTTAAATTAGCCTTTAAAAATTGGTAAGTTTTTAACTTTTATTTTGACTGTTGATTTACAAGGGCTGGTTTATGAGGTTAGAAGTTTTAGAACGGGCTGATTTCAGGTGAGTATGTTCTCCTCACCATGTAGATCATCCTCTCCCAAAATCTGCCCCTACATTCATTTTATGTGGGTCCTACAAGGTGGAGGGGTTATTATTGGGCTATATAAGGGGGGCTATATAACCTCACTCAACTTCTCTCTTCCTTTTCCTATTTTCTCTCCTTAAACAAAGCTAACAACTCTTTTTTTTCTCTCTCCAACTCTCTCCAACGCCCATTTTTTTCTCCTTCTTTTCTTTCTCTATTTTCAAATCCCTTTTTAAGGGATTATCCACTAGAGCAAATGGACCTCTTAAGCTCTCACCAAAGGGATTAAGGGATCCATTTTTACATTTTGCACTAGACTTGCCCTAAACACTCAAAACTCAGCTACTATAACCACATACGGTAGGTAGTTTGTCTGATTTCAAAAACATATCTGCAGCTTTAAATAGTAGCAGCATATAACTTGAGTCTAAACTAAAACTGTAATGGTTAAGGTATTTCAGCCACCAATAGATTACCACAGCTCATAGTGATGGGAAATAATAGTTATATAAGATACTTACAAATCATTGTACTGGTATACTTCCCATGTTCCCAATTTATAGACTAAAGATAGAATCAAAAGCACCATAGGATTGTAATAAAACTACAGACCAGATCAGATTTCAATAATTGAAGGTCTACCTACCTGAATTTGAGATACTCATATGGTTGGACATCGCTGAACCAACGAACACTTGAATCATCCACTCCGCTCAATTCCAACACGAAAATGACTTGAAAAAGGACAGAGGGAGAGAGATCGGCTGAATTCCACCAGGCGTCAATACCGCCATCTCCAACCCCTCCAAAACCCTGAACTTCCCTTTTTCTTTCTTTTTTGAGCAATTTGAACTTAAACAATGAATACAATGAATCAGAGGTAAGAAAATATAATGGCTTGTTTTTTGTTTTTTGATTTTCTAGTAGGTCCTCACACTATATTACGAGAAGAGTAGTGCTAGAACATACGCACGTTTGGGGGGAAGAGAATCCCTCCTTGAGGTGGACGGTTATCCATGCCTTGAAATTTGGGCAAGACGGAACTCGAGGATGTGATTCAAATCACGAGGGGATAATGGCCTTACGATGGGTTTGGGGGAAGAAAATCCCCCAAAATGTGCGTACTCTTTAGCATTTTCCTTACGAGAATTGCTAGAATATACGCACATTGTGGGGGAAGTCAATCCCGCTCCAATGTGGCATTCCAGCTGGCAGTCACATGCTAGATTCCCTCTCTTATTTTAGTTCTAAAAATCAGGAATAAAGAATTTCGAAATTCCAGAAAATGTTATCCCGTATCATCACATTGAAATTGATCGGATGGTTCAGATCAAAACCCTAAAATCACAAAACTAATTTCAGATAATCTATTGCTTTATTCGATCACCTTCTCCACCCTTCAAACCCTTACCATAGCTTTGTCGGGAAGAGGAGATCCAAGTTGTCGCTGGAAGACCGAAAATTGCAGATCCGTCGTCGGAAGACCGAAAATTGCAGATCCAACGCCGGAGGACAGGAAATCCAAGTTACGCACGCACCCTCCGGCTCCTTTTCGTTTTCCTCTCTCATCTTCTATGTTTAATGGTCGAAGACCCTGCTGGCATTATTTCATCATCTCTAATAATTATATATTTCAAGGTTTTTAATTTGTGAATGAGTTTTGAAGTTTGTACATATATTTTATTGCAAAGCTCAATTTCTACGAAGATTTCAGAATTCATGGAAGTGAAATGGTATCCCGAAATTCCTTGTGCATGTGGTGGGGGGTTCATGGAATTGAAAGAATCAAATACAGAAAAAAATATCCTGGCCGTCATTATTACAAGTGCCCATTACGAAGAGTAAATTTCTTCTAAAACTCCTAAATAAATTTTTCCTTCAAAATGCTTATGTTTAACAAATTTGTCACTATTTTTTTTCCTTTTCAGGTTCACAATGGCGAATTTATTTGGGCTGATCCACCCATGCGTCGTGCATCACGGTCCTCTACTCCCTAATTATCCACTTCTCAGACATCTCCATATGCTGAAGCATCAACATCGGAAGTGGAATTGAAGCAGAAGGTCGATATAGAGTCGAAGGCAGAGATGGAGTTGAAGCATCCCCAAACAACCACCTTTTAGACATCCCCACCTCATGATCCACGCATCGTTAACCAATTAGGTTCTCCAGTTATTTGCGTTCGAATATTGATTGTAATCCTTATTATCCAACTTGTTCGAAACTGGTAGAATGTTGGGAAACTGAAGTTAAAGATATTGTAATAGCTGAATTATGAAACTTAATTTATTAATCTTGTAACTTAACATATTGTAAAAGCTTAATTTTGTAACTTAACATATATTGTAATAGCTTATTTTGTAACTTAACATATTGTAATGGCTTATTTTTCATTTTGTTTCTGTTGTTTTGTAAAAGCTTAATTTAATAACTTAACATATTGAAAAAAACTTGCTAGGAAGCATAAGCCAACGAAGGATCCAAACAAATACTTAATTGATATTTGGTGAGATAAATAGTCAATTCTATTACAAGTTGAAGTTCCATAAAATCAAGAATTGAAACAAAAATTCAAAAAACTCTCAATCCCTCCTACACTGCAAGCATATTTCATCTAAAACTACCCATTAAAATATAAAAAATCCCATAAAATTCCATTCAATTTACATTACATTAATTTAAACTATCCATGGAGCAGAAAAACCTTAGACCTAAGGTGGCATCTTATGTTGGTGCTGCTTCGTATCGTGGCATGGGTGGTTGAGGTATCCCTCCAAAACCATAGGTATCTGTAGCATAGATGGGTGGTTGAGCTATCCCCCTCCAAAACTATAGGTATGTGTGGCATAAATGGGTGGATGATAGGGGATCCCATGTGTCAATTTCTGACTTAAAGTTGTGTTTTCCTGTGTCTGATCACCCTTCACAATTTAAAAGACAACCATTTAAAATACAATATATCAATGGTACAAGACTAATAAATAAAAAAAACTATTTCACTATATAAATTACGAACCTGCAAATCTTCGCTAGATGTAATATTTTGCTTACATTTCCTTGCTTTCTTCCATAATGGGAATGGGTCACTACTTTGGCCATCCTTCAAAATTGAAACAAACAATTTATCAATGGTTTAAGACTAATGAAAAAATAAACAATCTCACTTTTCTTAACTATCTCACCTGCATATTTTTGCCACCAGCTCTTTTGTTACTTTTCTTTGAATTAATTTCCACCGATGATTTAATTCTATTATGGCAGCTGCGACCTTTTGATTTCGTTATTTTTGGTTCTAGTACAATTCTACTTGATTTAGTTTCGTTGTTATTGATAACGTGAGTGGCCACATTAACAGTGGATTTAGGAGTTGTACAACTTACGCGTTTGAATTTCTTTACATACAATTCCTGCTTTTGATTTTCTATCCACTTTGCAACAAGGCTACAACTTTCATCATCATCTGCTGCTAAGTCTGCAACTTCCTTAAAATCAAGACACAACTTATAACCCACTCAACCAACCATCCTCCTGTAAATTAAACTTGTTAAGCATTTTACTCCAACTTAGCTCAAACTCTTCCGGGCTTTGTGTATCATACACGCAATTATGTAAATCTTTACGAATAAACTTATATTGATTGTGGTTTCTAAACTTTTCAGGCAATTTTTTCATCACATGCCACAAACACCATCGATGCCTAGTATGAGGAAAAACAATCTCTATTGCATTTTGCATAGCTCTGTCTTGATCAGTAATTATACCTTTAGGAGCACAATCCGACATACAAGCTAGCCATGTCCTAAATAACCAAACAAAAGCCTCCGTGTCCTCACTTGAAATCAACCCACACCCAAATAAAATTGATTGCCCATGATGATTGACCCCAACAAAAGGGGCGAAAGGCATGTCATACTTGTTCGTCAAGTATGTGGTATCAAAAGTTACTACATCACCAAATTCTTTGTAGGTTTCCCTGCTCCTACCATCTGCCCAAAACACATGCCTCAATCGAGATTCTCCATCTAAGTCCATATTAATGAAGAAATTTGAATTTTTTGCTTGCATCTTCGAAAAATAATTTTAAATTGCAACACCATCATCTTTTCCAAGGCGTAAAATCCTTGCCTTTTCAATGTAATTTCTAGTATCCCTTTGTAAGAACGGCACATTCTCATGACCACCCGCCTCAATCACTAATGAATTGTGATTTTTTGCGGGGTTGATTCAAGCTATATCATTAATTTCGATTTGTCTTCTTACACGTTCACTAATTTGGCGATAACATCGAAAGAACCGGGATCTACTAGGACTCAAGTTATGATTATGCTCAAGCATTAGTGTATTAATTCTCCATTTTTTTTCTCGATTTATACTTGATGTGAGTCTGACATTGCAATCTATTTGAAGGCTTGGTACAGGCTTCAAGGGATTGCCTTTTGTACTCTCAAATCTACCACTTTGGCCACACCCAAACGTCACTGATCTTAAATTCCCATCATCACCCTTCTTATGTGATCGTTTTCTCACTGGAAATCCCATACGCTTAGCATAGGATTTAAAATGTTGAAACATTTCTTCAACATTATCAAACATCATGCCAATCGTGAGTTCAACATCATCCCTTAATATCCCCTTATATGAAGAGTCCCCATCCATTTCTATGATCACATTATAAATAATTTAATTATAAAAAATTAACAACAAACTGATAGATAAAATGAACTTCAACAATTGGAACCCATTTACTTAATATATGGGGAAGTGCAAGACAGTACACTACCAAATGTGCCGTTGATCATTAAAGATAAAATATGAGGGAGGAAAATATGAGCGTAAGTACCTTGGTTGTCCCCCTCTGACTGGTCCTCCTCCGGCGACGGAGCTGCGACAACTTGGATCTCCTCCTCCAGACAGAGCTATGGTAAGGGTTTAAAAGGTGGAGAAGGTGATCGAATAAAGCAATAGATTATCTGAAATTACTTTTGTGATTTTAGGGTTTTGATTTGAACCGTCCGATCAATTTCAATGTGATGATACGAGATAACATTTTCTCGAATTTCAAAATTCTCTATTACTGATTTTTAAAACTAAAATAAGAGAGGGAATCTAGCATGTGACTACTAGCTGGAATGCCACATTGGAGCAGGATTGACTTATTCCCCCACAATGTGCGTACATTCTAGCAATTCTCCTATATTACATTGTTGTTATTCCTAGTTATGTCGGCTATTTGAGTGGGTTATGTGAAATGTTTTAATCACATGACGCAGCTATGCTGCCAAATGTGTGAGAATAGTGGACACCCAGGAATTGAATGCCCTTGAGTGTACATAAGGTGCAGGAAAATAACTTGCAATGGCTCCAGAAAATTATTGATTTCAAAACAACCTCATTCACTTGGAAATAGGTTCTTAAAATGTGAAAACTGTGATGCATTTCAGTGGTTTGATGACCCTATTGGCTTAGTTGGACCCTCATCCATCCAACCTAATGAAGGTAGTTGTTTTGGGTACGGAGATCCTAAGTATTGGATTAAAGAATGTCCATAGAGAGAGACCACTTGTAGTGTTCCATCTTGTAAAGGTAAAAGGTTATTGTCACTTTCAGGAGCAGTCCAAAAATGGAATCCCCTACCTAAAATGTACTGATTGTAAAAAATTCCAGTAGATGGTTGATGTCTTAGTTGGATCAAGGACCAAAGAACTTGAAGTTGTGGATGGTCTATGTAAGGCTATAGTTGAAAAGATGCAGTGTAAGTAAACAAAAAAATGTGTTGTACATCTATATGTATATGTTTTTCCTGTAATAAAAAATTTAAGTTGAATGCTCCAAGTATATATATGTGATGTTTACTATGCTAAATATTGGATCTCAAATCATACATGTTAGTCTGATTAAGAATAACTGAGAAGTACTTTTAAAGCACACCAGTTACAATATATCCCCAATACATCATCATCAACCCGAGTTGGTTGAATAAGTCCAAAAAAACATAGTTTAACTACAGAAAATCATAATCCTAATAAACTTCAACTGGTTCATTGTGTCTATACTACTTGAACCCATCAAAATCACAAACATCATTCAACATAGTCCAAAAGCATGCTAATCTAAGATCACCATAATAAAAGTTTCAGTCGAAGATCCCTCTTCTACAACCCCTATGCACATCTTCAGCAACATGCGCATTCCCTGGATGTTTTTCCTGCTGCTGCTGGTTCTGCTTTGTATGGCCTCCAGTTGGTGGATGTGGCCTCTCTTCCTGCTCTCGACCTCTGTTTGATGGTTGTTGCTGATGATGCTCTTGACTCCTTCCTCCTTGCCTATGAAGATGCTTATGCAGAGGAACCACATCCATGTTAACTGATTGGTGGAAGGTTTAATAGACCATACCTCCTCTCATAGTTTGAGAAATAGTCTGTTGTACACTAATTGGACCTGAAGTTGAACCTCTACCACCTGATTTACCACTTCCTCATGTTCTCCCTCTCCCTCTTGTTCTTTCTCTTCTTGTGGTACCCCATCCAGAAATAGAAACTCCTCTCCCTGAACCTGATGATGCTGAAGTTTGATCTACACTTCTCCCTCTCTCTCTGAACCACCATGGTTGCTTTATGAAGATCCAACTTTGGACTTTGCTTTCTTCCTTGATTGATGCTGGGATGAAGTTCCAGCAACTAGCCCACCTTGACAAGTCCTCATGTTGTGACCATAAGTACCACAGTTTCCATATTTTCTCTTTTTTGAGGGGTTTCCTTCGCATTCATCTGGATCTTTCCTCCTGGAAATTTTTGGTCTTCCTGGACCCCTCCTTAATCCTGGAGCCTTCACCTCTGATTGTGGCTGAAAAAAGAAAGATAAGACACATTCAAAACCCTAGGTATTTTACATATAAAAAGAAAACAAGTGGGTTACAAGTCAGAATAAATAATTGGGTTGAACCTAATGGTTTAAAATTACTCACTTGCCCCCAGCCCCTTTGGTCTTGCAAGGGAAATATGGTACCTTCATACAAAGCCCTGAATGAACTGACTAGATAATCCTCACTACAGAACCTGCAAATTGAATAATGAAAATAAATCACATACTTGATATTATTATCAAAATAATTAAAATAAATGAAAATTAACTAAGTAATGCAAAACCAACATAATTTATATCTACTTACTCAATCCAGTTAGGCCTCTTTTGTACCAAGGCTGCAACAGCATGGATACATGGAAAGCCTTTAAGTTGCCACTGCACACATGAGCATTGCTTTGATTGTAAATTTACAATCCACCTGCCACCCAAATAGTACTCCACCTCATAATTATCAAGGTTAGCTCCTCTGACTATATACGAACCTAAGCTATTCATCATCCTATTTAGATACCTCTGTGCAGTAGGTACTAAACCATCAGCCTCCCATTCACTTGCTTCATTCCTTCTGTTGTAGAACATGGTCATCATCATGGTGTGGTACTTCTCTGCCATCATTAATATTGGTTTATCCCTCAATTTTATAATCCAATTATTAAATGACTCAGAGAAGTTATTAGTGATATGCTTAGAATGTGTAAAATGGTCAAAATGTGACCTTGACCATGAACTAGGATGCTCCTTCATCAAATACACATGAGCCTCCGGTTGAGTGGCTTGCAGTTTCTCCATCCATCTTTTTAACTCAGTTTCCTTATATGCCCTTGACCATAAACTAGGATGCTCCTTATGTGTTTCAACATATGTGGCTTCAATATGTTTAAGAAGCTAGTCCAAGTTGCCTTGTCCTCAGCCCTACAGATATAAATAGCTATAGGGAATAAGCCATTTCTAGAATCAAGGGCAGTGGCTGCTAGAAGAACCCCTCCAAATCTTCCTTTCAAAAATGTGCCATCCAATCCTATAATGGGTCTACACCCATTTAAAAAACCATCAATGGAAGCTCTGTAGGAGATACACAAATGAGTAAAAGTTTTTGGGCCATCCTCTCTTGAAAAAGTAGCAATACTTCCTGGGTTATAGCTCAACAATTGGTTACAAAACTCAGGTATGAGGTTGTAGCTCTTAGCATAACTCCCATATATCCTTTCAATTATCTTGAACTTGGCTCTCCATGCTGTACTATATGATATTTTAGTCTGAAACCTCCTTCATATCCTTGTTTGGAAATCTTCAGGCTTATAATTTTGGTGGTCTGTATATTCACCCTCCATCACATATGCAACCCACCTTGCATCTGCAAGAGGGTTTAGACCCTTTGGATCAGCTTGGCATGTGTGAGTAGGGCCCAACTTCTAAGCTTCCAAGTTAGTTGTTTGCCTATCTTTCTTGCATTAGCCACCCATTTACAGCCTACTGCCCTGCAATAAGCCCTCATCCTATAGCTTTCATTCACATCAGCTTTGTATGCAAAATGCTCCTTAATTGCATAAGTTCTCAAATGCAATCTATAAGCCTTTGCATCTGAGAATTCCATACCAACTTCAAGTTTCAACACCTAAGGCTCTGGATCAGCCTCATCTTCATATAACTCTGCAGTCTCTCTAACAAAATCCTCAAATTCAGCATATGGTGGTGGTTCAAATTCAACATGTGGTGGTGGAGGATTTGGATTACCCTCACTACCATCTAAACCAACATCCTCCTCATCATCATTAATGCCCTCACCTTCCTCAGAACAAACATAATCTTGGTCTTCATCATCTGATGAGTACATCATGTACTGTTACCAATTGAACTCATGTTTACTGCCACCATCTGAGTGATATTCTTCTGGGTGAGCATTCCCTGGATCATCTGGAATGCCCAAATTGTCGAAATGAACCTCAGGTTGATCATTCTCATCCCACATACGACCAACCTTTGGGCATGCTTCATTGTTTATTACTTCCTCAAATATACTGGCCTGTGTAGCAGCTTCAAACCAGAAGAAATCTTCAACATCATCTAGACTTGTTTGAGGCAAGCTCTGATTGTTTATATCCACACTGGGATCAACTGTGAGATCCTTAATAGTGGAACCCAGACCAGTATTCTTATTACCAACCTTGACCTACTTAGAATTATCAGCAACACTAGCCTGGGTGCTAATATTGGTCTCCACATTTGACCCACCTTAATTTTCAACCCCAGACTGTGGTCCTGCTCTACTAGATCCCAAGTCAAGCTTCCTCCTAATACCCACATTGTCCCCTACACTAGCTCCTATAGTAAAAAATCTAGGACTCCTTCTAACTGCTTGTGGAAGATGGGAGGTACTTGGTGGTTTGTGAGCAACCTTCTTTGGTGTGAACTTGGTTCTTTTGGCCATGGAATTTTTCACCCTTATTGGTGTATCTGAAAATACCTCTCCACCATCAGTAGCAGCTTCTACAGGACCACACAATGTTAAAATCAGGTTTATGTAACCTGAGTCATCAACATCAGCCTCACCCCACATCTAGAAGAAGTCTACGTCATCTTCAATTGGTTCATTAGGACCTTCCCTTGTCCAGATTAACTGCAAGCCTAGACTGGCATCAAGCTTCAAATCAGTTTTTAGCTTGTCTATAAAACTCAGATTACTTAACTCATCCCCATCAAGATCAAGTATCTCATGCACACTGTCATTGTAATAAACCTTAACATTCTTTTTTGGGAATGTTACAAAATTTCTGCACAAAACATTATTATTAGAGTATAAAGAAGACAACAACTATACTGTCAATAATCATTGAATGACTTAGAAAAAAAAATTCATGCTTAAATTGAGGACATATACTGAAAATGTGATAGGTCCATGTTTTATGTTTGTCAAATTTCGTGTCAAAAGTAAACTCAAGATGGTCTTTTGTAAATCTGAGTTAGAGTTTAGAGAGTCTTGGTTCACATCGGTTGAAAGAGAAGAAATCTACAAAGGCTTCGAAGAACTCGACTCACCACTGGAAGACATCCTAGGATGGTAAGAGACTTAGAAAACTAAGTACCATAGGTGGTTAGATCATTAAGTGTTTCCCACAATTTTTAATTACTTAAAAGATGTTTTAAAAGGAAAAATCAGAATCTGGACGGTTTTGGTTTCGAAACCAAGAAGCTTGGTTTCGAAACCAACTATGATGATGGTTGTATTTAAACAGGAAAAAGCTAGTTTCGAAATCAACCTTAGTCTGATTTCGAAACCAAATCTCACCTGTCTTCAGATGAAGTTTGGTTTCGAAATTAAACAGTTTGGTTTCGAAACCAAAATCTCATCTTTCATCAGATGAAGTTTTGTTTCAAAACCAATAGGTAGGTTTTGAAACTAAAAATCAAAAACCATCACAGATCCGTTTTGGTTTCGAAACCAAAGAGGTCAGTTTCGAAACCACCTGTTGGTTTCGAAACCACCTGTTGGTTTCGAAACCATCGCCCAGATTCGAATAAATTTGTACGATTTTCTGAGCTGTAAAGTAACATTTTAACACATTATGGCTCATCTCCCTCTAAGCCTTGTTTTAGGGAGATATTTGAGCGTGGGAAACATTTCTAAGTGGGATGAGAGGCTCAATAAAATAATCTCTCCTCTCCAATAATGGTGTCTATCATTAGACCTAGAACTAATAAATGCACTATGTTTTTTGTGAGATGTGTTTCGAAAACCCTAAGAATATAGTATTGTTAAACATGGTACAATCTTCACAAAAATAAAGAAATCGACCATATTTCATGAATAAGAAGGTTTACTTACATGTCCCGCCGAAGCATCTCTCTGGTGAAACAACCACCAGAAAAAATCGATGTCTTCGATGCTATAAATCCACCACAATCGCAACCAGGAAGAAGATGGAAGTATTGTCACCGATCTACACACAGAAGAACGAACTTTCACAACAAACCCTAAACTCTTTCATCCCAAAACCTACTTGTAGATAAAGGAAAAAAACTATAACCAAAATGGAATAGACTCATCCACTTTCCCGCTCGATCGTGTATACTTCCCACTCCCACGTATGTTGATTAGACCTCGCATGTAGGCAGAAGACGTTGGATGGTCCTCGAAAAAATCATCTACTAAGATGACCCAAACCCTGGGTATTTGGGGACAAGTTAGTACTTTGTTAAATGTTAGGGTATTTAGGTCTTTTAACAACGTCACGTGCGTCCACGTGCTTATTTTAAATGGGGATTAGACGGTTCCGTCAAAAGTAGTGTGGTAAGTGCATTTCCAAACAATGTAGGGGGCGGGGTAAGTTTAAAGCGCGATTAATAATGGGGGGGGGGGTAAGTTCAAATTGCTCTTCTTTTTTTGGAATTTTCCAAAACTCAAAACCATGCCCACTCTTTCTTCCCCTTCCCCCCATAATAAACCTTTGGTAGAGAGGGTTAATTCCCGAGATCTTACCCCGTAAATCCTAACAGTAGGTAGGCGCTACCAGGGAAATAGTCAGTGCTCTAAGAACAAACCCCTTGACACCTTTAGGGCAAGGCCAGGGTATACTCTTAAACCTCAAACCCAGTAAAATTTCAAGGCTAGTGGGCACTCTTATACACTAAAACCTCTACCTCGTCCAGTAATTTAATGGAGGGTGTAGGGGTTAAGGGTTCCCACAGATATGTCCTGCGACACAAAACTTATCTGTGACATGCCTCATCGCAGATAAGTTCTACGATGGCATAATTAAAAATAAATAAAAAGAAGGAAGTCGCATAACTTATCTGCGACACACCTTTTCCTTAATAAATAAAATAATAATAAAGAAAAAGTGTCGCATATAACTTCTGCGGTCGTAGAAATTATTTGCGATAAGTGACATCTCGCCATTAGCCTTGCCAAACTGTTATACCTCAAACCCACCTTACTTATCGGTGGGTTTAAGTGTAACGCCCCGTACCCCAAAACACGGGACATTACCATCAGTCTACAACGAGACTCAAATCCGGCAGAGTCTCCCCTGTAAACTGGACCTTTCTGTCACCTGTAAACACAGTGCATATAATAAATATAGACAGCGGAAGCAGAAAGTTAAAGGTATGCACAAAATTGCCACCCAATTTTTTTTCTCAACTCAACTGGAATCCCAACGATGTAGGACCAGGAGGAACCTGCAAATAACTAAGACATTCCATCTTTCATTTAACATGGATATAATTGTGATATGATATATAGTTACGTTTGTTGTTTCCTGTCAAAATATATATAGTGAGAGAAGATAAAGTAGGAGTTGTATTCATATGATAGAAGTAATATAAGGCTCACAACTGAGCCATAAAACATAAGTCTCAAGAAAAGATTAGAAATAGTAACGCGTCCACTGTGACTGAAGAGAGGGAAACCTACATCAAACCTAAACAAGGAATCTCTCGC
>MVGT01001992.1:7544-41977 GCA_002174775.1 Macleaya cordata
AAAAAAAATTAGGGCATAAAGTTCAACAATAATCAAATTCTAAACATAATTGTATCAATGAAATGTAAAGAGTACCTAATAAAAAAATTAAGAATCTAAGAAGTGATGTACCAATGGAAACATCCGAACAAGTATAGTTTATAACCAAACAAGTACAAAATTAAAACTGAAAACCTAACAAGAGTTGCTTGTACGGATAAAAAAACAAGTGTTGCTTGTACTAATGGAACATATATCAAGCAACAAGTATCCTAAGATTCTAACAAAAAATATTAAAAAATTAACTGAAGAGAGAGACTTTTTTTTATCAATCTTAAGAGAGAGACTTTCTTACCTTTACTTGAAGTTGAAATTTTTTTAACTGGTGACTTGCAACTTGCAACTTGCAACTTGCAACTTGCCTGAAATTTTCTTAAATAGAACTTTGAAGAAGAGGAATTGAAGAGGATAGATGAGTCTGATAACAATTCATTAACGGGTCTTGAAAGTAATTACATCTTACCGTTGGTATTAAATCTATTTCCAACAACTTAATTGGGAAGCTGGAAAGACATTAGTCTTTTCATTAGTATTTTTAATGTTGTGTGACAAAAAGTCAAAAACACCCATTTTTAGTGAAAAAAGTTAGGGGTAAATATGTAACTCGAATATAATTCGCGGTTTACAACCTCATAATGCAAGGATTGAATTTATGTTATACGCGAACCGAACAACGTCGGAGCGCGGATCGAAAAAAGTTGAAGCGCGGATCGAAAAGTTTTGGAGTGCGAATCGAAAAGCTTCGGAGCGCGGATTATAGGTGATTTTGCTCCCAAACCGTTGGAGCGCGGTTTGGGAGCGGGAGCGGCCCTATTACCTAACGTTTTTGGTTACTAAGGGCCATACCGCGTTTTCTTCCTCACACGCACTATGCGCGTTTAATTCGTAAAATGGTTGTCTATCTTCTCTACACGCGCGTGTGATTCGTAAAATGGTTGTCTATCTTCTCTACATGCGCTTTGTGCGTGTAGTTTAGATGTCCAAACGCACGAAGCGCGTGTGGGGATACGCGCGAAAGAAATTAACAAATAAAGTTATTTTAGTCATTTATATAATAAGGGCAAATTTGTTCGAAAGAGAATTAAAGGGTATAAGGGTAAACTTATCTTTTACCCAAGGACAAACTTATTCTTTACCCAAGATGCCAAAAAGATACCGTCATGTTTTAATATATAGATAATTGACTAAAAACACAGGGGAGTAACCTGTGTTCTTATTCAGATTTTAATTTGTGAATTATAACTGAGTTGCTTAGCATTATTAGATATTTACATAAGTATCAGACCTGCTTTCCATTCCGAAGGTTATTTCACTAGATATCATGCCTTCGCCTACTATAAATAGAATGATATACCTTGTATGGGTAAAAAAATACGGATAAAATACGGGGAGCTTTTTTTTTTTCTTTTTCTTTTTTGTACACTCAGTTCCCGGTACGCTCATGCTTTTTCTTTTAGTACAATGCGAAAAGACATAAAACCTTCAAATAAATTAATCTTCGTGAATGTTAGCAAAATCTTTTAAATTAAATTTAACGTAAAAATAACCATAATTTTCAAAATATAAATCGGCTTTGAACAAAACTTTTATCTTTAAAATAAGATCAGACATGAACAACAAATTCGAAAAAAAAAACCATGCACAAAGTGAATGCAAATCTAGATTGTATGCAAATTTGTGTACAACAGTTAAATTTGCATATATGGGTTCCTTACATTTGATTATGCTTTTTATGAACTTCAATACTTTAGTGAACATCAAAACCTGTTAACAAACCTACAGATTACAACTTGTATACTGACGTGGGGTTTTTTTTATTATAGATAATCACATACATATATATTAGATAGGATCGGCAGAAGCCATAATTACACATCTAAAGTCTTTTGAAAGCAAATCAAAAACATAAGACGGGGGTCTGTAACTGTAAGTTCGGTTGTTAGTGCTTTAGCCTTGGATGCTAAAGCATCAGCAACCGAATTAGCTGATCTCGGACAAGTAGAAAAGGTATAGGAAGTAAAAGATGAGATTAGTTTGATCGCATCGGTGATATAAGCCCTGGTGCGCCAACCGATATTACAATAACTAGAGTTAAGGGATGAGATAATAAGTTGAGCATCTCCCTCAAAAGTAATGTTTGAAAACTTTAGTTCACGAGCCCATTTGATAGCTGACAGAGCTGTAAATCCTTCTGCCTCTTCAACTAAGTGAGCTTTTGAAGGAATCAATCTAACTCCCATGCACATACCATAGCTGTCACATAACACAATTCCAATACCAACATTTTCAGATTTAGATATAAAAGAAGTATTAAAGTTGAACTTAAATTGATTTGTAGGAGGATGGACCCAATTAGGGCTGCACATGGTGCAGTTTTAAATCCGGTCCGAAATGGTCCGAACCGAAAAAAATACCGACAAACCGTAAAACCAAAAAATCCAAAACCTGAAAAACTAAAAAACTGCAAAAATCGATATTTATGGTCTGGTTTTGGTTTCATGTTTTCAAAAAACTAAAAAAACCGAAACTGGACCAAAAACACCGAACCGAAAGACCAAACCAAAAAAACCAGAAAAAAAAAACCTGTACATATACATATATAGTATACACATGCATTGTTATGTATAAATATGCATTCTAACTTATGAAAATCTGAATTAAGGAGCATGGTTCTTAATATAATCACAATTTCATAAGTCAATGTATGTCAATTTGTATCTTATATGAGGCAATACATATGTGTGATGTACGTTCTCAAATTTATACATATTTATTAATTTATTTATAATATATTTATTATTTTATATAATTATTATTATTATTGCGAAAAAATTCAATTGTGGACATACCATGATTAAAATTGCCACTATGTTGCTATGAAAAATATGTTGGGATCCATATAGAGATATCTAAGATATGAAGATGAACTCTTCACAGACATCACCATGTATCTTCATAAAAAAAATAATAATAAATCATATTCGGGGATGAGCTATCTTGCACGTTGATGGGGAAGGTGCTCCACCAAAAAAAATTTAAACTCCAACATCTAATACCTATGAGGAAATTGAGTGCCCCACCAATTATTAAGATTCTAGTATATTATGCCTTAATTTTTGTAAAATTAGAATTTGACTAACTCATTCCTTAACACGTACCCCACGAGCTTTTAGGCACACTAAAGAAATTTGTTGTGCATTATGGTTTTCTCCTTAAAAAAATTTATGACTTCATCCTTAATCATATCGTACCAAAATTTTTTACCCTATCAAAATTTAATTTAAAAGTAATAATTAAAATGGATGGCCTATAAATTACCTTATAATTATTTTTGATTGATACGATTTTTTGTAAGGATGATCTTTTCATATTAAATTTAATAATTTTCACAAAAAAGAGAGAGAATTAATAATTATTAAGATGGTTGAACACTTGGACATTTTTTTTCATGTTTTAAATTTAAATAAATATTTAGTTATTATCAGTTTTTCATTTTGTAGTTTGAACGAACTTTAATTTTTTATAATGCAAGTGCTCTAATTGTGCCATGTTTTAGTTTAAGTTTAAATGATCAATTGATAAATGCCATATGTTAATTTTTTTTAATCTAGTTAAACTTTAGTTTTGAATGATTTGTCCGTTAAAAAAACCGAAAACTCCTAAAAAATCTGAAATTTGGAAAAAACTGAAAAACCCAAAAAATCCAAAAAACCGATGTTGTGGTTTTGGTTCTAAAAAAAACCATCATGGTTTGGTATGGTTTTGGTCTTCCTAAATTAATTAATGGTTTGGCTATGGGTTTGACAAAAAATCCAATTAATGCAAGGGGATATAATGGACTGATAAGAAAATATTCTAATATTGGATTAATAGTATAAGTCTGAATATATCTAGTGATTGAGGTGAAAGTATGTAGAGGATTAGCAATATGGTTTTCAAAAATAACTTTACACCTAGTCTTCCAAATAAACCAACAATAGGTTGCACAAGTTGCAGCCCATTCTCCCATTTCATCAGTGATCCAACCACATGGTGCACAAAACTATGAAGATAACCATTCCATCAAAGAGATAGGGATAGGCTGTTGGTTTGCTTCCCACAAACCAGAGATTATATTTACGCAGCGGAAAACATAATAGGGTTTAAAAAAAATTAATCTCTGATTCATGTAGGATCTATCAACTGTTAATAGGGATCTTTAAAATAGATTAGTTGCTTACCTTCAACGCTTAATCCAACAAACTTGAATTAGAAGGCTTCAATTAGTTGCTCCAATCCTCCTACTGTAGATCACCAAGCTTTCTTCTTCTTCTTGCAACCTGAAGATTAGAAAACCTAGAACTAGAATGGAGGCTAGGGTTTTCTCCACCAGTTATTAATTAGAACTAGGAGAAGAGAGAGAAGGAGAGGAGAGAGAAAGTGGCGGCACACAANTTGAACACTTGGACATTTTTTTTCATGTTTTAAATTTAAATAAATATTTAGTTATTATCAGTTTTTCATTTTGTAGTTTGAACGAACTTTAATTTTTTATAATGCAAGTGCTCTAATTGTGCCATGTTTTAGTTTAAGTTTAAATGATCAATTGATAAATGCCATATGTTAATTTTTTTTAATCTAGTTAAACTTTAGTTTTGAATGATTTGTCCGTTAAAAAAACCGAAAACTCCTAAAAAATCTGAAATTTGGAAAAAACTGAAAAACCCAAAAAATCCAAAAAACCGATGTTGTGGTTTTGGTTCTAAAAAAAACCATCATGGTTTGGTATGGTTTTGGTCTTCCTAAATTAATTAATGGTTTGGCTATGGGTTTGACAAAAAATCCAATTAATGCAAGGGGATATAATGGACTGATAAGAAAATATTCTAATATTGGATTAATAGTATAAGTCTGAATATATCTAGTGATTGAGGTGAAAGTATGTAGAGGATTAGCAATATGGTTTTCAAAAATAACTTTACACCTAGTCTTCCAAATAAACCAACAATAGGTTGCACAAGTTGCAGCCCATTCTCCCATTTCATCAGTGATCCAACCACATGGTGCACAAAACTATGAAGATAACCATTCCATCAAAGAGATAGGGATAGGCTGTTGGTTTGCTTCCCACAAACCAGAGATTATATTTACGCAGCGGAAAACATAATAGGGTTTAAAAAAAATTAATCTCTGATTCATGTAGGATCTATCAACTGTTAATAGGGATCTTTAAAATAGATTAGTTGCTTACCTTCAACGCTTAATCCAACAAACTTGAATTAGAAGGCTTCAATTAGTTGCTCCAATCCTCCTACTGTAGATCACCAAGCTTTCTTCTTCTTCTTGCAACCTGAAGATTAGAAAACCTAGAACTAGAATGGAGGCTAGGGTTTTCTCCACCAGTTATTAATTAGAACTAGGAGAAGAGAGAGAAGGAGAGGAGAGAGAAAGTGGCGGCACACAATAGGGGTGTTCCTTGTGTGTGCCGCCCCTCCCTATTAGTATATATAGGGAGGTCTCCTACTCTTTCTAGAATCCTAGTCTAATTAGGTCTTGGGGTCCCACAACTTTCAGCTAATATTTTATTTAATATTTAGTCCTTATGTCTCACATAATTAAATACTAAATAAAATAATCACAAATTAGTCCACCACACTTTTGTGACTGAATACTCTGATAGTTGTAGTATTTATAAATAAACCCTTCCTCCATTGTACCTGCATTCAAACCCTCCACTGTAAACCGATATTCATAATAATCCTTAGGTTAGTATTTTACTACCAGTCACATCCTTAAGAATTATTATTTCTTAATCCTTGTGCCTCATTCTGTGCAGACTAATTATTATTCTAATAATCTCAGAAGAGATCACTGGCCAGTCTAGAATAATAATTCCCACAGATGAACAAGGGAATATCAAACTGAATGTGGATTTCATATTGAACTAAAATATTCTCACTCTGTAATTATGTCCATCCATCTTGTCCAGAATATTGGATCACGTTTACGTTTCTGACCTCACTGATTGACAAAACAAAATGAACATAATATACACGCAAGGTATATTTTAATTCTCAGAATTGAGGTTTAATGCAACAATGGTCTCCATGGAATTTTAGTTATTCAGTGACATGAAATAACATAATTCCATGCTGACCAGTTCGATGTAAACTTGTTACATCAATGCATTGGACTTAGGAGTCAACACTCCGGTGACGGAGATATATCACACGATTAACCAATGCATTATAGTTTATTGTCAACAGAACCGTGATCTAATAAACTACGAACAATGTACTAATGAACTATATCTCCCACATGCAACACTTGCATGCAACTAGTTCATCTACGTAAACTCATTATTATTATCATGCATACAAAATTAATAAACTATTTATTAACACATAAAATGTCGTTTTAATTGTTTTAGGGCATAAACCCAACATAGGCAAACTAACAAAAGGAGAGATATTTCCTGCAAACCAGACTGCACGAGTGAAAGTACAGGATAAAAATAGATGTCAAAGACTTTCATTATGAATTCTACATAAGGGGCAGATGGTATCATTTGTATTCGGTAGAGCATTTAATTAATTTTTTGTGGGAAGCATATTTTGGGCAGATTTAATTGTAGATGAACAGTTTAATTCTAGGGGAGGTCTTCATTTTCCAAATCTTGTTACTGAAGGGAATAGTAGAAGTTGTAACATGAGAGGGATTAACAAGTTAATCATAGAGAGATTGGACTGTGAAAGAGGCTGATTTAGAGAGAGACCACCTTAAGGTGTCTACCCTATTGTGAGAGAGGGAGATTTGTGTAATTCTTTCCTTAATATCAATAGTAAAGTAGGAATCCAGAGTTCCAATGTTCCAACAAAAGTATCAGCATTAATAAGTTGGTCTACTGTTGTTAAAGGAGTAGTAGCAGCAGTCCAGGTAATATTTAGAGAGCTCAAGCTTTGGATATCGGGAATCTAATTGTCATCCCATATATTAATATCTTTACCTTGACCTACTTCCCATATGCTATGGGATTTAACCAAAGGGAAACCCTTCCTAATGCGTGCCCAAATCCAAGAACCAGATTTTTTAATCAAGTTAGAAAGATGGCTGCAGTTTGAAAAATATCTGGCTTTACGAATTGAAGCCCACAGAGAGTTAAGGTTTTGAGAGAGTCTCCAATCTACTCTAGCAAGTTGAGCCGTATTGTCAAGACTTAAATCTCTAAAACCCAACCCTCCGAGTTTAATAGGTTTACAAAGAGAAGATCAGGCTTTAAGATAGAAGCCTTTGGGGCCTTCAAATTTTCTCCACCAGAAATCCCTTTGAATGTTATTCATTTAAATAGCTACTTTTTTTTGGGAGAGCAAAACAACCCATCTGGAAGATAGCTAGGCCCCCCAAGAGAGATTTGACGAGGATAGATCTTCCAGCTTGGGATAGGAGTTATGAAGTTTATTTTGAAAATTTATTAAGATAGGCTCGGAACATTTTTCTTTGGATTGGTTTATAAAAAGAGGGATTCCTAAATATTTATCTTTAATATTTATTTTTTTAACTTTCAAAATTTTTGTCAGGATTCTAGCAAATTTATTAGGAAGACTAGGACTAAAGAAAATTCTTGATTTACTAAAATTGATCATTTATCAGGAAGCTGTGCAAAAAGAGTCAAGAATGTCCAAAAGATTTCTAGCATCAATTAGATTTGCTCTAGTAAAGATAAGACAATCATCTGTGAAGAGAAGATGAGAGATTGATTTACTTTTCCTACTAACTTTTATACCGTAAATTAAATTTTGTTCTTCTGCAGATTATAACAATCTGCTAAAAGCTTCCATGCAGATTAAGAAGAGACATGGAGAAAGTGGGTCCCCTTGCCTAAGCCCTTTAGAGGGATGATAGTCAGTACCTGGAATTCCATTAATTAGAACAGCAATGGAAGTGGTTGAGATACATTGTTCAATTAATCTACACCAGTATGGGGAAAAACCCATCTTACCCATAATTTGAAGGAGGAAGGACCATTCCACCCTATCAAAGGCTTTCAATATATCAATCTTTAAACCCATAAAACCAGCCTTAACTTTTTTCTTTTTCATTGTGTGAATAATTTCATGTGCTATGACAATGTTATCAGTAATGTGTCTATTAGGGACAAAAGCTGCTTGATAAGGCGAGATGATCTTATCAATGAGACTTCTCATCCTATTAGCCAGCAGTTTAGAAATAATTTTATAAACTGTATTACATAAACTGATAGGCCTAAAGTCTGAAGGTGTTTGAGGGTTTTCTTTCTTGGGAATAAGAGTAATAATAAAAGTTTTATTCAATTCTTTAAGAATGAATTTAGATTTAAAGAACTCTTGTACTATGTCAATAGTTGGACCAGAAAGTAATTCCCATTGATGTTGGAAGAACAGAGCTGAAAAACCATCAGGTCTAAGGGCCTTTGAAGGATGTATGTTCTTGACTACTAAAAGGATTTCCTCAGGAGTAGGAATAGTCATCAAGGTAGCATTTTCAGCCCCAGTGATAGAGGTGGGGATATTTTGGAGAATGGTTTGAACCAGTTCAGGATCACCCATCACTCTATTAGAAGAAGCTATGGTGGAGAAGTGAGAGGAAATACGTTTTTCAATATCAGCAGGAGCAGAGAAAGAATCACCATTTTCATTCTTAATGGAGTCAATCATATTCCTGCACCAACGTTTGATAGTAGAGGCATGGAAATATTTAGTATTTCTAAACCCGCAATTAACCCACATATCCCCACATTTTTGTTTATAGAATTCTTCTTATTGGGAGTAAGTATTTTTGAGTTTAGATATGTGAACTCTAATAAGAGAGTCCTAGGAACCAGAAGAATTTTTAGAATATAATCAGAAATATTACTAAGGAGATTATTAATTTTAGTCTGAATATGGCCAAAGACATCCCAATTCCAAACTTTAACATGATTTTTAATAATTCTAAGACTAGAGGCCAACTGGAAAGTCAAGGAACCAGGAAGGTGAAGTTCCCAGGCTTCCTTAACCACCAAGATACAACTGTTCTCTTTAAGCCATAGATTAAAGAATCTAAAAGGCTTACGGGTAGACTTAGCTGTAGGAGAGGTTGAAAGGGTGATGGGAGGATGATCTAATCCCACAGGAGAAAGATGTTCAACCAATGCATTGGGGAACAGAGCTGTCCAATCACTATTAGCTAGGGCTCTTCCAAGACGTTCTTGAATTTTAGCTTAACCATTTTGACTATTACACGAAGTAAAAGTGGGTCCTACAAAGCCTAAGTCCATCAAACCAGAATGATCAATGAGTGATTTGATGTCTTTAATGTCATTGAAATTAAAAGGATTACCACCCTTTTTTTCAGATTGAAAAATAGAATTTAAATCACCAAGGAGTACCCATAGCTGGGAAATATGAGAGGATATTTCAGCAATCCACCGAAACGGATCTTCAAAACTGTTTCTCATTCTTCCTCAAAACCAAACCCTAGTTTGTGTAACAATGGAGGCTAGGGTTTTTAGTATTTAGAAGTAATTAGGATAGATGGAGAGGGAGGGGATGGGTGCCAACGATTTTTAGAGGGGTGGTCCTCTAAAAATCGCCCCTCCCTTATATATATATATAAGGGAGGCCAACCTAACCCTAATTCCACTCCTAATTAGATCTAAACTGGGTCCCACTAAAACTAGCTAATTAATTTAGTTTCCTAATCCTTTTATAACTCTTATAAAATTAGGAACTAAAATAATAATTACAAGTTGGTCCACCAAGGACTTGTAATTGAACCCTCTAGGTTTAGTGGAATTAATATAAAACCCTCCCACTACTTAATTTATAAACAGTCCCTCCACAGTTTCTGATATTCGTAAAAACCCCTTAGCTTAGTAACATTTACAAGTCAGCACTATGGGGTAATTACTTATTTACCCTTAACCATCAAATGCATTGACATTAATATTTATTCTAATAATCTTCTAAACATTTTAGAAGATCACTGGCCAGTTTAGAATAATATTCCATGCATTGATTTAAGTGAATATCTTTGAAGTGGATTTCATGTTGAATATTATAATCCTACTATGAGATTACAGTCATCCATTTTGCTCAGAATATTGGATCACGTTTTTCGTCGATTGACCTCACTGTTTGCAAAACAAAACAACTGTGACCCACATGCAGGGTATATATATATTCTCAGAATTAAGGACTTTTATCCAAAGTAGTGTAAAAATACTTTAAATGAGCTGATATAAAATATAAAGTATTTTTCGACGATCTAGTTCAATGTATTCCAAATACATCAATATACAAGTCTAGAAGTCTCTACTTCTGTGATGGAGATACATCACATCACTTACGTGATCGACTTCAGTATATTATAGTCTTCCCAATAACGTGAAGTTTATTTAGACCATGAACAAAGTATTTACTAATGAATCATATCTCTCCTCACATACAACACTTGTACATGAATAATTCATCAAAATTATTAATCTCACCATGCATGTTAAATATGATAAATTAAATTAATGATAAACCAAATAACCATAGATGTCAAACATGTTGTTTTTAGGGCATAACCCCAACAGTTTGATAGCTTAATCCAAAAAGCCTCTTTGTTAATTGTAAGTTGATGAAAATCTGTATCTGGGTTTCATTTCTGTAATATAAATAGATCCCCATACACCTATCTAGTACCCTTATTCAAGACCCATAACATTTCAGATCTATAAGCAAACTGAATGAGGAACATATCATCGCGGATGTTGATTATGAAATTTTTTGATTTAAGACCCCAAAGGTAGGAAACTGCCTTCTTAACCTGAAGAGGAGACCAAACACTTCCAACAGAGAGAAATTTTCTGACAAGACTATTACGCCATAGATTTTGAGCCGCACGAAGATCAGCAGGGGTGATGTCAACAAACATCTCTCCATCTTCGTCACCTAGATTGGAATTTCTTGCCATATTATCAGTAAGATGGGCCATCTCATCGTTCTAAGTCACCATACAAGATCGGAAATAGAAGAAAACCAGAGAAGATGAAAGAGACTAACTAGAAAGAACTGAAAAATTCTGAGTAATTTGAACCGGGATCAAAGACCAAAATATTTAGGGAACAAAGAAAAATAGGATATAGAGACATTAGTGTTGATTTGGCAGTTTGGGGGGTTAGGAATGATGAGCTAAAACAAATAGAGCCAAAAAATAATCACCAGCAAAAAATAATTTGGGGGTTTTATCAGATCTGTTGTCAGACACTCAAGAACATATGAGGGGACACCTTTTTTTAGAAGTACAGTCGATGGGATTGTTTACACACCTGAGACATCACAGGATTTAACGAACTCCAAAACTATTCTCCGATTCCCTGCATACTACCGCCTAGTTGACTCGGAGTTACTAACCCCTAAGTCTACTCCTGAAAACTACTCTATCTTCATCACTAAGTACTCTATGTTTTCAATTGATGATATATCATCCACCATCAACTCTCTTCAATATCTATATCTATATCTATATAGTCCCTCCTTATAGTCCCTCCTTATTCCAATCTAGCTTTGCATAGTCGTATTACGTTTTCCTTTTTCTTTTTTTGGAATTTTTTATTGTTGTCTTGTCTCGTTTTGAAAATATTGAAAAATACTTTCCAATGATATAAATTTTGTTGCGAACAATCGCTTGCTCGGTTGGTATGCATCCCTCCTTATGACATGGGAGGTTGTGGGTTCAAACCTTACAGACTGTGGTATTGCCACAAGGTTTGGCCCATGTAATTAATTATGTTAGAGTTGGTGGTTTCTCTTCGTTCAGAGTGGCGAGTTTCTCTTCGTTTGTAGCAGTGACGACTTTTCTTAGTCTGTGGTGGTGATTCCTTTGACGATCTTGATGGTGTTTTTGCGCTGCTCATACACTTATAGCTAGCGACTAGCGCCTTAGTAGTGTATCTTCACCTTGTTATAGTAATTCGGGCAATAGTCCCTTATACTAATAAAAAAATAAACGATATAAATTTTGTCAAAATCCGATTATACATTGAAAGTTATAGTATTTTAAATTTTTTAATCTCTCCTCTATATCATCGCTTTCCATAAATAAAAACTATTAGAGTCCACACTTTTAATTAGTAAATGGAATGGGAGTTTGGGTATAAAAACTTTAAACTTTTGAAAAAAAATTGGAACAAACCATCGTACGAACAAAAGTTACAAAACACTGAAAAGAAGGGGCAGGGATTACGAAACAAAAAGTGTTTGTCCTCCCCGTAAAAACTTAAAAAAGATAAGGCTAGCTTTTCAACCTAATTTTTTATAAATAAATACCCTTGTCTTTTTGCTCGATGTGAATCATGTATTTGTGTTTATGCATCACAAACGAATAAATAGAGCTGGATATTCTTACCCATTCTAAGTTGACATGTAGCATGTGAGCGAAAATGTCAAACAACATTTTCCTTCAATGATGCGTGAAGCAACTAATTTGAGCCGAATTAGAGCCTTGTAAAAGTAGTAAAGATTTTTGCCTTCTTTTATGAAAATAAGTTATTTCATCCTATCGTGGGAGTAGCTTGCCACATATTTCTCAATCTTTCTATTGAATTTCCTACTAATGGGTTGTGGGGCTCTCATGGAGATGGTTCGAATAATGATCTTCTTTTTAAGATGATTTTTCGTTGAGAACGTTCTGTTTACCACGTAGATCTTCACATATGAAAAATAGTCCATTCTAAAAAGGGGCGGATATTAAGACGTACAATATGGATGGGGGGATTGCTCTTTTTTTGGGCCTTAAGCCCAAAACCCATTTATTAGGGGGTCTATCTTGATAATTACAGTTCACAAAAAAATACACCCCACCACCTTCATCTTCTCCACCAACAACACCTACACCACAATGCCACCATGCCACCATCGTAACCACCGCCTCCACCTTCACTGTGCTACAATCTTGCCCCCACCACCTCCAGACGAGAGAAGAGAGAGGCTAAGAGGGGGTGGTTGTTGTGGGGAAGATGATGGTGTTGGGGTGTAATTATTTGAAGAGAGCCACTAACAAATGGGCCTTGAGTTTAAGGCCCAAAAAAGAGCAATCCCCCTCATTCATATTGTATTTCCTAATATTAACTCATCCTCTAAAACCTTTAACCCCTGAAAATCAATCTTTTTTTTTACCGTTTGTTTGCATCAATGTTTGGCGGAATTAGGACTTAAGAGTTTTATAATGGATTTTTTGATATAGAGCTTTACACAGTATCTCTTGATCATCTCTATGTAGACCCCATAAAATTGTAATATATTCCTTCTATAGGGTTATTTATCACTAAAAAATTCTAATTTTAGATAATTACTCTGATGCTTCCACCCAAAAAAAAAAGATAATTACTCATCCCTTTGAATTGTGGGTAGCTCTAACAGACCATCTAAAAATTCAATAAAGCTTTTTGGCCCGAACATTTTACAAAATGGGTGTCATATGCTTATATGGCAGGATAGGACCCACCACTTTCCCCTCTCAAAAATGTTATGAGAGGGCTTCTAACTTATGTGGCAGTGGAATCTACCATGCTACATAAGTATCTGACATTTGTTTTGTAAAAGGCTGGGGCAAAAAAGCAGCACTCCTAAAAAATATTACTCACATTTCGGCTAAAAACACAAACACCAAATCAGGTCGGGGGTTTTTATCAAAAAAATCAGGTCGGGGGCCTATATAAATAAGTCGTGCCTCTGTGCTTGAAGCTTTATTACCTTTCTTTACCACCCGAACAAGAAACTAAGGATAAGCTCTACCAGGAAACCCTCTTTCTGCTCTTCCCCTCAGAATTTCAACAGTGTAAAATGGCGCCTGAACCAGAAGATGAGATCAACGAGAAGAACCCTCCTCCTCTTGATGAAGACGATATTGCTCTCCTGAAGACCTACGTATGTTTCTTCTCTCTCTCTCTACTTCTAAACTTTGTTTATTTGATCTGCTTTTTTCTTGTTCTGTTGTTGAAATTTCTAGGGTTTATTTATTTATTTTTGTTCTCCTTCTTTCTGCTTTTGTGTATTGATTGTCAACTATTAAGATTTCGTTTCTTATTCCTGTTGATTTAAGTGGGACGGATTATCTCTCTTGAACCGTTTTACCTCTTCGTGTTGATTTAGGGCTTGATCTGCTTCCATTAGTGTCGAAATTTTGGAATTGCCTTGCTACAGTCTGTTATCTTCGAATTCAATAGTGAAATAGGGTTTCAGTTTGTACCGTATTATTTTGTGGCACTTTTAGTTGTTCACTTCATGTACTTTGGATTAGATTTGTTTTTATTTCGTTCTTCTTTCTTAGATTTTGTTCTGTTTGTAGATATCTTTTTAAGTTACTGGAATTTTTAGGTTTATTTTGGGGGTTTCTCCTTACTGTGCTATTTTGGGGTTAGATTACTTTTTTTTTTTGTCTCTGGTTAGTTTCTCAGTTGATATTCATTTTGTTTGTTGGTTCTGGAAACTATTTATGGGGTACAACTATTTTCAGGATCTGGGAAGCTCGATTTGCTAGACTTGTTTTAATTTGGATGTTGTCACCTATGTCGTGGGTCTATGAGTCTATTTTTTCTTGTCATTGAATATGATTTATCTTTTTTGTTCTAAACATTATTAATTGATTAAGTTCAGCACAATTATTACCAGTTTAAATTTAGACCTTCAGCGTCATCTTTCCAATGCTATAATCTTTTTTTTTTTTTTAATCACTTGAAATGTTTTGATGGCAGGGTCTGGGACCTTACTCTACCAGCATAAAGCAAGCTGAAAAGGAAATTAAGGAAATGGCCAAGAAGGTCAATGATTTAACTGGTATGGTTTTTGTTCCTATTGCATAAAACTGAGTGAAAGACGGAAATCATGTATCTGAATGTACAGGAGAAAAAGGAAAATCATAATCTAGCTTAATACACAATGTGAACCTTCTGAAAAACGTATAAACTAAAATTATTTCATCATAATCTAGTTTCAAGTACTTTTTGATATTTGATCTGCACACAATTATTAGTGTTATAGATTTCTAGGAAGAGTATGAGCATTAGCCTGATCTACATTTTGCATATATATGTGTAAATATTTAATTTTTTTGTTGATATTAAATTAGATCTTAATATTATCAAATTTTGGATACGTGTTAAACTAAAGCTTTGTTTGCAACAGTATTACTATAATTCATATACTGAGAGCCCTTGTGGTATCACCTATTTTGGGATTCAATAGTACTTCTATAAATTTTAATGTTGAAACTGTTTGGTTTATGTTGAAAAATCTACTTGTTTTAAAAGCAACCTGCATTTCACAGCTCTTCTAGGAAGCTGCTTACAAGAGAAGCAGTTGTTTTCTTTAGTAAATTGTTCAAAATACCTATGATGCCCTCATTTTCTTTTCATAAGAAGAAGAGGAATGTGTAATTATGCACAAACCGATTGCTTGAGCTGTTTAACAGTAATATCAAATATGCACACTCGATAGTTTATGAGAAAAACTGTTACACAAACTATAATTCTATTACTATTGGATGTTTCCAATGTAATTCAAATAAGACGAAGAAGGGAGAGAGCTGTATTAAGGGTTTGTAGGGTGTAAAGGATGGACTGAATTCATATCCTCTGAAATCCTGACCATCCAAATATAGTCCACTGTAATCCAAATTTAGCACTAGTTGATAATAAAAATCAACATAGCTTTTGAACTCACATCACATTTAAAATTACAGTTTACCAAACACTCAGCTGCTTTACTTTAGTGCTGATTATTCCTATTGCAGAGCTGAAAGTACTTTTTTTAGACGCCATAGCAATACGAATCTGGCCCTGAGAGCGTCCTACTCGTTTCTTTCTCAATTTTGAATATTGAGCTGCATTACAATCTTAATACCTTAATTGACTTGTTTGCCTTCCTTGAATTCCTTAATGAGCTTGAACATATAGTAAGGTATTGTTTTTAGGGGTGAAATTCTTCCTGATGAATAATTTTTTTTTTTTTTCGCTTGAGCAACAGGAATTAAGGAGTCTGACACTGGTTTAGCTGCGCCCAGCCAGTGGGATCTTGTTTCAGACAAGCAAATGATGCAGGAAGAACAACCTCTTCAGGTACGCTCGAGTGATATGTTTATTGCCGCAAAAAAAACTTCCAACAAAAAAAAAGTAATTTCTTCATAATACTCAGTCAAATGAAACAAATTCCAGTTCCGAAATAATTAGTTTTTCTGGAAAATAGGTTGCGAGGTGTACGAAGATAATTAACCAGAACTCTGAAGACGCAAAGTACGTCATAAACGTAAAGCAAATAGCAAAGGTATATCCTGCATTCAATGGTTAATTATGTTCTGTATTCTTGGAAAAACTTTGTAACTAATCATTGGATCCAATCTTTCTCCGCAGTTTGTTGTTGGGCTGGGTGACAAAGTCTCTCCAACTGATATCGAAGAAGGCATGCGTGTCGGGTAAGTTTCTATTTCAAAGTTTGTTGTATCTCAGCTTTTGTATTTCAGAGTTGTCCTTTGAAGAAAAAATCTTAAACCTTTTAGTCCTGCTTGTGCGAGGATATAATGATTGGAATTGTATGTTCTTTTGGAACTTCAACTATTTTTGTTTATTTTTAATTTTTTTTAAAACGAGGGTTATATCGATCTCATTTCTTATTAAAATAATTGCTATACATTAGCATGTAATAATATTAATTTCTAAAGTTAATTTTTTTTATTAGTACTGATAATTATTTTATGATACTGATTCTAGTTCGGTAATGAACTATACGAATAAAATATCTTTTAAAATATAAACTATCTGACCTCCATCTATGTATCGCTATAATGTTTTTGTCATGTAAAACTACTTGATAAAAAACTGTAGAATGTATCTTTCTGTAATTTGTAGTCATTCTACTTAAGTAGCAGTTGCCATTAGCAACACACAACTAGTGAGCTATTATTTGCTTGAAGAGAAGCACCAAGTGTTTTATTTCAGTCTATTGTGAAGGATCTTCTGGTCTTCTTCATTTGCTCAATTAGCTGATTAGCCTTCATTCCTTCGTTTTTGTCTCCAGAAGACAAGTATAAAGATTACTGCATTAGTATCAAATCTGACCAACTTTGGCTGGAGCCATGTTAAATATGTACCAATACTCGATATGGTGGTGATAAATGTTGTGCACATAGTTTTAAATATCGCGATACGATACAGGATACGTATCGTATTGCCAGAAAAAAGAGACGATACTCAACGATATCTGCCATTTCAAAATATCGAGAGATTTTGCAATGCGTTTCGCGATATCTCAAAATATTGCGATATTTTGAGCATATCGTATCGGTGTGATTTGGGTTGGCAGATTCTCAAGAAATTTGGTTTTATCGAATCTGCCGATCTACACCTAAAAAATTGGATTATTTTTCTTTTGCTTCTCCAACCAGAAACAAACCCTAATCTTGATTGAGAAAAAACAAAAAACTATCCGATACGCGATATGATATGGGATTTTAAAAACTATGGTTGTGCAGGAAGTGTATGACAACAATCTTGCTGATAATTGGGCAGGCATCCACCAGATTTATTCACGAACCAATTACATATTAATTTTTTTAAAAAAAATGTAGTAGATGAGCATATCTTTCTTAGCCATGTTAAATATGTACCAATACTCGATAGGTAATATGTATGAGAAGCGTATGAGTCATAAACTCGGAGTTGCTGTATTTGAACTTTTAAGTTGAAGTTTACTTCCTTTGCTGAGTACTTGCTTGTGACTCCTATTATTGCAGGGTTGACCGAAATAAATATCAGATTCAGATCCCTTTACCCCCAAAGATTGATCCTAGTGTAACCATGATGACCGTAGAAGAAAAGCCGGATGTTACATACAACGATGTTGGTGGATGTAAGGAACAGATCGAAAAGATGCGAGAGGTTCGTTTAAAACTTTTCATGTTACCTTGACGCACCCTTAGGGCTGGATCTTAGGAAAGCTATATACTTATGAAGCAGGCATACATCACTAGTCGATAATGTTGTGTTTTCAGATAAATTATGTTTAAATCATCTATAGCTGTTACATTAAGTGCTTTTTCTTCTTCAGGTTGTTGAGCTGCCCATGCTTCATCCAGAGAAATTTGTGAAGCTTGGAATTGATCCTCCTAAGGGTGTTCTCTGCTATGGTCCTCCTGGTACTGGTAAAACACTACTGGCTAGAGCTGTAGCAAACAGAACTGATGCTTGTTTTATTCGTGTTATTGGAAGTGAGCTTGTTCAGAAATACGTTGGTGAGGGGGCTCGTATGGTTCGAGAGCTTTTTCAGGTGATTAACTGTTACATGTTTCAGCAATTTTTTCCCTACAGGATTTGTTTACTGTTATTTCAGTTAAATATTATTCTCTTTTCATTTTCTGTAGATGGCCCGTTCAAAAAAGGCTTGCATCGTCTTCTTTGATGAAGTAGATGCCATTGGTGGTGCACGTTTTGATGATGGTGTTGGTGGGGATAACGAGGTTCAACGTACAATGCTTGAAATTGTCAACCAGCTTGATGGATTTGATGCTAGAGGAAACATCAAAGTCCTCATGGCAACCAACAGGTTAGTAGGGATGGTTGATCTGCTGTTTAAGTATGATTCCAAATTCTATGTTAAAGTACGTGCTTTGGCTCCCTATACTCTTATTTTTCTGCTAATTTAGTTATTCTCTTAAAGTTATCATTTTCGAATGTGCTTCGAATCTTGTTGCAACAGGCAAACTATTCATCTTACATATACATTTGCTCTTTACCTTCTATATCCAGACCTGACACTCTGGACCCAGCTCTATTACGTCCTGGACGGTTAGATCGTAAAGTTGAATTTGGGCTACCTGATTTGGAGAGCAGGACCCAGATATTCAAGATCCATACAAGAACAATGAACTGTGAAAGAGATGTCCGGTTTGAGCTCCTAGCTCGCCTTTGCCCAAATTCCACTGGTAAGTTATTGAAAGATTCTTTGCTTTTTCTTTTTTAATTTTTGCAATGCTGCCTCTTGTAGGACCTGGTTTTGTAACTTATTTTGTGTATTTGATTTTGACAAACCAGGAGCCGACATAAGGAGCGTGTGTACAGAGGCTGGAATGTATGCCATTAGGGCACGAAGGAAGACAGTTACAGAGAAAGATTTCCTAGATGCAGTGAACAAGGTCATCAAGGGATACCAGAAGTTCAGTGCAACTCCCAAGTACATGGTCTACAACTAAGGAGTTATCTGTGCATTCCTTCAAAAAAGCGTTTACTGAGAGGATGATGAGGACGATCAATTTGTTCTGCATGCCATTGTCACTTAGCTTTTGTTATCTATTGGCCAGGGAGCCTCTTGAAGTACCCCAAACTGTAGTAGTTGTGGTATTTTCTTTTCCCTCTCTTTTGGGGTTGATTTCTGTTTTTTTTTCAATCAAATATCGTTGAACCAAACCAAACGGGTATTGTACCGTCTCGGCGGTGAAATATGCTTATTTTATCTTCTGTTGTTTGTTATAGTTGTTATTATGAAAGGAGCTATATTCGGACGTCTATTTGTTTCTGATGGGTTTGCTCTACCAGTCATTTGGACGTCAAAGTTCATGACGTTTTTCTGAAAAGGAAAGCCGCTGCCCGCTAGCCATTATGGTCAATCACTTGACCACTCGAGCTTAGTAACCAGCGTAACCAGTAACCATGATGCTTTCGCTTTGGAATTTGGCTCTCGTTCTCTTGAGGCTTTTTGGAGACATTTTTTAAAGGTGCTCTTAATAGGAAAGCAAGAATGGATGGGAGGAAAACTTGGTTAGGGGGGTGAACAAAAATTGAGGATTTAGATTGGGGGGCAACATTCATTTTACTAAAGGGGTGGTTGTCGAAATTTCTCATCGATGTGTTCTGAAATTTCTTGCAACTTTCGACTGATTTTAGTCGGGTCTCAATGGCCTCCATTGAGATGATTAAGGGGAGATTTCTTGTGAGTATGATCTCACCATATAGATCATCTTTATAAATAGTACATTTTAAAAAAAAATTAATGTAGTCCGAAAATAATTGAAATTTTAAGCTTTTTGAACTATATATATGTATGCACATATATAGACGCTTCTCCCAAGGCACTTTGAAGTTGGGACATTTTTTAATTAGCCACCCTGACTCTCGCGCCACCCGCTCTACACTGGCTAATTAGCTCTCCCACAAGGGGAGATTGGGAGATCTTAGGCTACGCTCCTCCGAAATGCAGTGTGCAATGGAGGTTGCTAACCTTGGCCATAGGCCTTCTTGATCACCCATAGACCCCGTCCAGGTAAGTAGAGTATAGACTCAATTGGTTGTACTACTAGTTATGTATATATCTTAATTTATTATATTAGGAATCAGGGAGGAGGATTCTTATTTAACCAATGATGATCTGAAAATGCAGTAAAGTTAAGAGGGAATTGAGATCAAGAACAGCTTCGAGTCTGAAAGCAGAAGGCTAGAAAGGATATTAAGGACTAGTTCTGAAGACCAGGAAGACCTGAAAGCCTACTTACTTGGCTCCTCATCAAGTCAAACTGAGAGAGGAACTGAGTGATAAATATTGTGCACACTTATAACATTTTGATGGAGAGAAGAGCTTCATTGTAAGAACATCCAAAAGGGACTTCCTTTGTTTGTTTGTTTGTTGTGCACTATTGCAAAGAACAAATGATTACATATAACTTAGAAAAAAGTATCTCTCTCCAGTAGACAACACATTAACACTCCCCCCTCTATGTATAAAAAAGAAAAAAAAAACAGTAGCAGCCAAAAATTCAAAGACTAAAAAGATTGCTAAATGCTTTATATGTGCATATTTAAAACATGTCATCCTGGGCATCTGGGTCGTCAGATCGTCGCTCATCTCCAACAGTTCTTTTGCTCATGTTTGCTCGTTGCACTAGCCGTACCAACGCCTGTACCACCTCCGACATTGGTGGTCGGAACTCTGGCTCCGGCTGCACAAAAACCATCATGGTTTCAAAACAATTCATTAGAAATTGAGAATCGTCATCGAAGAGATACAACAGTAAATGATTTCAAGGTGTAACAACTTGATATCATAACAGCAAAACTGCAATTGGGGTGCTTCCCCATCTTAATACCTGAACGCAGAGAGCAACCACGTCAGCAAACCGAGAGAGAGATTTAGCAGGATACAGCCCTTTGAGTGCGGGATCAACCATCTTATCCAACGCATCAATGTCGTGAAGCTGAGGTGTTGCCCATCGAACCAAAGATTGTTCCGATCTTGACCTTGTGCTGTCAGGAACATCCAACATCATAATTACAAAGAACAAGAAAAAATAACTGGAGGGAAATCATTAGGTCTATGGTTTTACCTGTCGAAGGGTTTCCGACCAGTGAGAAGCTCCAACATGACAACTCCAAAGCTGTAAACGTCACTCTTCAGAGTATATTGGCCAGACATGGCGACTTCGGGAGCACTATATCCAGAACCAGTGTTAATGTCCAGACCCTGCAAATGTTTTCAAGGAAAAAAAAATAGTATAAGTTGCATGTCAAATGTATCATATACACCTTTTCTTTTGTTTCATGTATGGGTAAGACTAGAATGAGCTTCACCTAGTTCTCAGTCAGATGAAATTGGAAGATCCTAATCACCCAGGCAAATGTATCAGAGGAAAGGAGATTCATACTAGTTTGATTATATGATGGGCATGAGCTCCTACACCAGCAGGTCAGATATCATCTAAATTGTGAGAGGGCCATGACACAAATGGCATCTAGCTATAGGTCAGATGCCGGAACTCATTTCTTCCTTGACTTGTACATAATGGTCTTTTGTACTTATCATCTCAGTATGAGATTAGCAGCCAATAGATGTAACAGAGCTGGTCACACCTATTTGTAGGAATACATATAGAAGGGGTTTGCCATCTAATATGTCGATATCATGCTTTACATTTTAGCTCTTTTAAACATTGTTAGTTTTTGGTTAACATCGTGATAATTGCAATAAAAAACTGTTGACAAGATCACAAGACAGACAAGAAACTGCTAGGACTTGAGTATAAGGCTTTCTCGACACACATCTTAGGGTACAGGGACATGACCATTATAGTATCGTTTCAACTATCCAAAACTCTTACATTGCGTTACTAAATATCACTTTAATACAAATACACGAGTGCTATAAGTCATAACTGTAAAAATCTAAGATCCATTACCCATACGTGAGGGAATGCAGGCTCCAGGTAATATAGGTTCAAACTGTTTACTAGTGAAGTTAGTAAGAATTGCAGTAGGAGGAGCTATGGAAAAGAATAAGGAAATGAAATAATCTTTTCCAGGCTTCTATTCTCTGAAGTGTGACAGTCAGAGTCCATGTATTCATAGTAAGTGTTTTGTACAAGTTGGGAAGATGAATTCTTCCTGTTCTACTATCCTGATTTTTTTTTAATTTTTTTTTTACTGTATAGGAAAATCCTGACATAGTTCCATAAAATGAAGAAGGCAGACGATTAAAAAAAGGGATGAAAATAAGGGGAAAAACTCAAATGAGAGATAGCAGCTCCAGTTAATTTTACTTTCTGTGTATCTTACTATTATTTCAGGAAATGTAAGTCATGCACTAGCAAAGGAACATTGGAGACCTCAAAATTTTACCTGATGATCTGCATTCTGGACAAAGCTTGCCAATCCACAATCTGAAAGGTGAGGGTTGAGTTCCACGTCCAGTAAGATGTTGGCAGACTTAAAATTCTTATGAACAACAGATGGTGAGCAAACTTCATGTAAATACCTGAATAGAACCCCTTTATCAGTACCAGTTATCCAACTCGTGAGTATCATTGGGAAACGAAAACAATTGCTTTGTAATGAAAAATAACAATGACCAAAACACATTGGATTGGCCATAACTTGGCCAGTCTATGTGAAGCAGGTAAAGCTCAGACTGTAAAGTCCATGCCTATACACTAACCGGAACTTTCAATCCGTCATGTTAAAAATTTTTAAGTAAGAGATGGAGTTCCAGAAGCTGGAAGACACCTTTTGAAAATTAGTGATACATTATTATTCAAGTTTAAGAGTTTAAGAATCCTGGATCCTGGTTCCTCAAATAAAATATTTTAACAGGTCCTACTTGTTTGTTCATGAACATAAAAATTAAATGAGGTTTCAAAGCTGTGATTTTCACAAGCCAATATTAAGTGGTCTGATAAAAGCAATAAACTTTTTCATTGCTTCTTTTTTTACCTCTATAACAAGAATGTGAAATTCATGGGCTATTTGGTCATGTTGAACTTCTGGACATGATATGGTTATTGACATGTCCAGACATGTATTGCAGAGTGTCACTCTTAGATTTACGTGTATAACAAAAATGAGTCCTAAGAATAGGCCGTGTATTGCATTCTGAACTTATGTTGGTAACTACAGAGACTTTTGATGCGTCTTCTCACTTAGAAATCCACTTACATGTATTGAGTTATCGGTTAGCTCTGCGGTGTTTATGGGTTGTTTTATATAACTTCTATCTTAAAGTAATGCATGTTTGCCTTGTAGATGCTCATTGAGATGATTTCGTCCAACAAGATCAGCAATGGCACCAATGAGGAATGCTTTGGGGCCAGGTTGAAAGCTTTGATAGGACTAGAATGTGACTAACGGATGTCGATTAATGGAGTAAGAAAGGATCAGAAATGCCTGAACAAAAGATATAGCTCAATACAAAGTTGAATTTTGAAATAGGATTTATGTTGTCAACCCATATAATTGGGATAAGGCATAAATGATGAGAAGTCTTCTAATTTAAAAATAATATGTAAATACACTTGTTGGATTTATCTGCAGTTCAAGCTTCTCCAAGGCATATCACCAAGCATCTGTTAGAATTAGATGCAACACAAATACGGGATTTACAGTTTGCGTACTGTTATCAGCATCACTTTTTATTATGGATTCGTCAAAAGATTCCTAACCATCATTGGCTGTCAAATGACTTCTATTTGAAATTTTTTCAGGAAGAGAAAGCAACTGGGCATAGTTAAAGTTTCACTTCATTGTTCTCAGGTTGTTGGGCACAACTCCCAGGAATTTGAAGACTTTAGGAGCTGCAACAAGCACCTGTTTGACAATGAGAGAGATAGTTCTTTTTCTTTTCTTTCTTTCTTTATTTTATTTTATTTTATTAGCACAGTGAAATTGATGTTTATCACTGGGATCAATAGTCAAGTATCATATGCTCAGGATCTAAGTAGATCATTCATAACCATCTACATAAAGTACTAGAGAAACAATTAAGAAACCATCAAAATTACTTACTCTAGTGCCCGTGCAGTTCCTAGAGCAATCTTCACACGGGTATTCCATGTCAATGGTTTACTGTATTCATCTTCGAGGTGCAAAAAGTCATGAAGAGAGCCATTCTTATGAAACTCATACACTAGCAAGTGTTGTCCATACTCGGAACAGTATCCCACCAGCTCAGTCACATTTGGATGATGTAACCGAGAGATGTTTGATACCACCTCCAGGAAATCTCCCGAAGATTGGTTTGGCAAAGCAGATGAATCTATTTTCTTCACAGCCAGAACCTATACAGATGGGCACAAAAAGATTTGAAGTGAGACCTCTACATAAGAATTAGAGAGTAATATGGCATTCAAACATTAAGAGGAATTAGAAATGACAGGCCCAATGATGATCTATCAAATAGCATACTGGTGCATGTGTGAGGCCATGCACCACCACTTGATGGACTCCAACTAGGAGAAATCCTATCATGGAAAATGACCCAACCAAATGATCATAACTAGCTCATAAATCACATTCTTTTGGCATGACCAGAAGAAGTTAGTAGTAAAAAAGAATGGGTCATTATTTTCTAAGGGTGATTATTTGGTCACAGATGACAACTTAAATATTTATCACCAAAGAAAGGAACAATATTCACACTCATCAAGTCATCAAGCAAAAACCCAAAATAATTTAGTTTTAATAATAAAGTGAAATATGAGACGGATGTATCAAAAAGAAAATAATACCTTCCCGTCATCAAATTGAGCCCGATAAACACGTCCAATAGATCCCTCTCCAATAAGGTTTTCTATACTGAAACTGGCTGTAGCCATCTGCAAGTCTGCTATTGAGTAAATGGTAGAACTAATAGGAGCGGTATTAGGTTTCTTGACAACAACAGGTTTATTTGAAAATTCCTCCTCATCGAACGATTTGAGCCGCTCAATAGGTGGTGGTCGAAGACTCTTTGATGCGGAAGTTTCAAATGTCTTTGTGGTAGTTTCAGAAGAGGTATGCATAGACTTCATTTCTGCAATAGATAATGACATGATAAATAAATGAAGCATTCAATGAATGAAGCCCCGGAAAATAGAAAATATTATGTTTCGATCCAAAAAGAAATTGAAATAAGACAATGGCTTAAGGGGTCAAACCACCACACTATACGATTCTCTTTTGTATGTATGATTATATACATTACAGCTAAGAGTTTTAAGGATTCACACCTTTGTAATACATTATAAATATATAGCCTAATGGTTGACAAGTATATGGGATATGAAATGTAGATTACCTTTAACTTCATTTGAAGCGAGAGGGGTGAAAGGACGATCATGGTCAAGCTTTTCGATATCTGAGGACTTCTTTTTGGATCTCCTCTTCATCAAAAAGAATGCCACCACTGCCCCAACAACCAGAATAGATATAACTATTCCTGCTACGCCTCCACCTCCAATGCCTGATTTGCCTCCACCTCCATTAGCCTCAGATTGGCCATTATTGTCACCCGATTTATGATTTCGGTTGGCACGTCGAGGTGGAGGTGTAAATGGTGGAGGTGGCGGTGCAGGCCCTGAGCTCCAGGAATTACCATCAGTCCTGTGAAATTATAATCATAAAGGTGAGAAACAAATTATAGAGATTATCCTTCCAAGTTTCAAGTAAAGCAACTGCTCACAATTCTATGAAATGCTTACTTGAGATTGTTTATGCTTTTCAACTGGCCAGGAATCCAACCACTAAATTGGTTATTCGCAACGTTCCTGAGAACATGGAAAAAGTGGAATTTTATATACTGTGAAAAGTAAAAAAAGAAAAGAAAGAGAGAACTCTTTATGAAGAAAGAAAATGCGCTACAGTAAGAACTTAATATGAATCACTCACAGATTGTCAAGGGGAAGATTTGCAAGGACATCAATGGTACCCGTAAATTGGTTGCTTTGCAGATAACTGCAGGACAATTAATTAGCTACCAAGGAAGGGAGCAAGACTACACATTAAATATTAATCCAACAGAAGATGATTTCTTATTTTACTTACATACTGGTCACACTTGATAGGGAGCTAAAACCCTGAGGAAGGTTGCCTGTCAGAGAATTGAAAGAGAGATCCCTGAATTACATGAAAGAGATTATCATTATTTAAAAGCAAAAGCCTGAAAAAAACCTTGAATGGTAAAAGAGATAAGTTAGTACAAAGCCGTTTACCAGATGACTTCACAGTAATTCAAAAAGTAAAAAGAATAATAATCTCAAGTATGCACCAGCAAGTACAATTGTACAGGCATGAACAATACTCAACAGCAAAGAACACGAAAAGACCAATTGATACTATAACTCCTAATGATATCATGCTTATTCATAAGAAAGAAACGACAGGGAGTTTATCTCACAATGTGGTAAGAGCAGAAAGCTGTCCAAATATGTCACCAAGTTGTCCTTGCAGTTGATTATGACTGATGTTTCTACACACATCAACAATCAGACCGTTTAGGTGGGAGTCTATTACTCTAATAAGTTGCACATAAAATGAACAAAGTGAAGATAGAAATTTGACTCACAGGTATTTAAGAGTTGTCATTAGAGAAATGGAATAGGGGATGGCTCCATTGAAGCCATTTCCGGCAAGATTTCTGCAGAAAGAGTTTAAATTGTGGTTACTTTATTAGAAAAAAAAAGTAAAGAAAGAAAAGAAAGATAGAAAAGTTATGATACTGTTGTTACTAAACGATACATCATACCAGATAAATAAATACAGTTAAAATGGAAGCATGCACTTGTGCAACTTACAATCGTTGAAGATTTGGAGGAAGACCATATGGTATTTGGTTTCCAAGATTATTATTGCTTATGTCCCTGCATGATTATGCCAAATCATAAATCACCTTGCCAAGATAGCACAAAGTCTCAATGAATATATAAATCACATGTTTTAGAAACAGTGGTGCTTACAAGTTGGTCAATGAAGTTAGAGTTTGTAGCTGGTAGCCCATTGATCCAGAAAGTTGAAGACCTGACAATTTTCTGATTGGATACAATACAAAAGAATATATCAGAACAAGCAACAATGTTGGATGCCTATGCATTTGAAATATGAAGGATGAAGGGTGAAAATCACATTTCTGTAACTGCCGGGCCAGAGCAGGTTATGCCTTTCCAAGACTGCCCACATGGATCACCACCAGATGAGCTCCAACCTGTTAGCTGAGATGGTGAATTTAAGCTGCTGTACATGACCCCCAGAGCAGCAGCTGTGGATTGAACATGCCAAGAGGGAATCGTATAGAGTCATCAGTTACTTTGTGAAAAGTTGAAAACCATCATCCTATCAGAGGATAGGCAGTTCCCATAAAGTAATAGAGAATTTGAATTAACAATTATTCATGGTTCCGTGCTGGTTCTGGTGATAAAAAAGGATACTTTGCTATTAGAATCAAGAAGAATAAATGTATAATACATGCTGCATGTAGAATCAAATTTTTCTAGAGATCGCTTGGGCATTCTGTTATGTGCCAATTAATCAAGTTCAACAATCCTCAAAAGGAGAAGTCCACTCTGATTAAATGCCAAAATGCAGTTCAAAATTTCTCAATATTGAGACATCGGGTGCATTTGGACGTGGGAATTTTCAAGCACTAGATAAGTTAAACACACATATAAGAATACCCTTATCTACTCCAAGTCTCCAATTGCAATGTGCCTTTTGGGGAATAATCATATCCACAACCCCATGATTCATTCATGCAAAACAATGGTAACTTCTGATCCTGGATTTGGTCTATTGATGACAGAAGTACACCTGCAACTAACCACCCATATGAATACTGATCTAGTTAGAAGCTGAACAGATGCCCAAAATAGGCACCTGCACTAGAAACATTGGAAGCAAATTGAAGATGTAGAATTCCTATACTTTCTAGAGGAGTCAATCAATTGATATCACCCAAAAACATTTCCATATTCCTAGGTTTACAAGGACAAAACATTCTCAATCACGTCATCGGAAATCAAATCCATCTCCCGGTCAACCCAAACAAACCCAATACGAAATATCCAAATAATAAGACGGAAAAAGTTGAATGGCAAGACAACCGATGGCCCTAAAATTCATAATAATTAAGGAAAAGAAAATAAAAAGATAAACCTAGCATAAAGCAGAGAGAGAGAGAGAGAGATGATCACTTTCTTGATTGATATTCTCTATTAGAACCTTTATTCTTTCATTAAAAACAACATCGCATTTTCAATTCTCAAAATCTACTCACCCAAAACCAGGAAAGATACAAAATTTGCAACATAACATCCACATGCACTGTAAGATACACATCAGCTTAAAAGATTTCTTTCTTTGGAGGGTGTTTACCCATCTCAAGAAATACCCACCAAATCAACTTATGTTTTACAGAACAATTAACCAGGAATTCTGACTAGGAAACACTTGAAGGAAGCAGAACTCAGAACAGGAACTACCATCATACCACCATTCTAATAGACAGAAACCTTCACTCCTGGGGTCACCATTCTATCTCTAAATTCCCAAAAAATTTACTAAACCAACATCAGGGATCGGAAAGATTAAGCAAGATAAAGCATCCCTAACCATTTCCTACTACCTTTTAGTCACCATTCAATCTTATGACACAAACAAATTCACTTGTTGACCCTCTACCAAAAAATGTCCTTTTTAATCCTAAAACTTCACATTAACCTGAATCCAATGAAATCCAAAACAAAACAACAAAAGTGCCCCAAAATACCTGCATGAAACCATAAAAGAACATATTTTTCCCCCAGTATTTTTTTCGAAAAAGAAAACTAAAAATAGGAATTACTAAGAGCTCGAGATCTTTCACTTGCTGAAGTCAGTCTTCTCAAAAAAAAAAAGTCTGTTCTAGAGATTAATACCCATTTCCAAATCACTAGAGAACATGAGAAAGGACAGCTCCAAACCCACAGAAAAGCCATTCCCAGTATGAGAGGAAAATTCCTATTCAGTTTAGCCAACAGAGCTCAAAAGTGTCAAGCTCACAGTTACAGAGCAACCCAGATGTTAGTAGGCTTTGTAGAGAGAGAGAGAGAGAGAGAGAGAGAGAGAGAGAGAGATTAGAACAATCACAGAGAAGAAGGAACAAAAAAAAACAAGAGACGGGAGAGATTAGAAGTGGTTACCATCAGCTTGATCCGTAGCTCCATTGACAGAAACGGCACTCCATTGCAAAATGCAGACCACGACGACCACCACCACCCAGACCGCCATTAATGAGCCTCTCTACTTCTTTCTCTCTCTTCTGATGATTTTATACTAGTATATACTGAGATGAGAGAGAAAGAGAGAGAGAGAGAGGTAAGGGCCCAGAGGAGGAGGTCGAAGTAAAGCTGGCACGAAAGGCGAGAAGAATCCAAAATGACCAAAACCACAGAAACCCTTTCTTCAATTTACATTTACATGTTATAAAAGCAACTCACTTTCAAGTTTTTCTCTCCAATTCACCCCTTTTCTTCTCTCTTTCTCTCTCTAGTATCTTTCTCTCTCTAGAATGGGCATTACTAGAGGGACACCAGATTTTGACATCTAAGATTACATCTGCTTATTTTATTGATTAGAAACCAATCATAACAGTTGTTGAAAAAATATTATTTCATTTCAACCCTCATACCACTTTTAAAAAGCAGATGTAATCTTTTGGTGTCAAATTTTAGTGTTATTCTAGCAAAACTCCTCTAGAATTGCTTTCAACTGTCACATTACCCTTACTTATTTATTACCCGTTTTATTACCATTATATGTGTTTGAAGAACACTAAAGTCTACAAGGTAATAATAATTGTTAAGCAAATCATTATCCTCTTGCTTAAATGCCGTTAACTTTTTCACGAGAGACACGCCATAATTCAAGAAAAGGTCCTTGTTTGAGTCCGTTGAATTAGCACCAACCGTTGGATTCACATTTACGTCAAAGATCCATTCATCCATCTGCTACTCCGATTAAGACAGCTGCCTAGACGTGGCAAAATGATTCGGCTAACCCTACCCTAACTTGACTCGTGAAACCCTACCCTAATTTAACACGTTACTAAATAAATTAGAGTTATTCTTTCAATTTTGTTAGGGTTAGGATTGAATGACTCATTTCTTTTGTTTTATATAAAAAAATATTAAACTAATTAAGATTAAGATTTTACAAAATGATACCGTCTCACAAACTAATTAAAATTAGTGTTTAATAATTTTGACCCACTAACCCGCGTAAAATAAACCCTAACCCGACCCTTGTCAGGTCTACAGCTGGCACTACAACGGGCATTTTTTTTTTCTTTATTAATTAGTCCCCTTCACGTAAATAATAATCTTTAAAAAAAAATGCACCGAAAAGCATAGGATCCGTCAGTGTCAATTATTACAGAAAGAATGAGCTTTAATTAAATCTAATGATCGTCTCTTCTTATTATTCTCTGCTACTATTCTTATCTACTTAGTCGTCGTATTAGTGAGATTTTACTGTTCGATGAAGTAGATTTTTGCTTGCTTGCTTGCTTGCTTACGGTGACTACTGCATGTTACAAGTTTTCGATCCATCGTCCAATGATCTTGCGATGAATTAAAATCTTTAATAATTAATCTCCAGCAAAAATCTTTTGCTTTCGATTATCTGTCTAACGATTCTCGATCTGTTTAGTAGTAGAATTGATTGGCAGATCTAACACTAATCCAAACACTAAAAACAGAAATAAAGAACAAAAAAAAAAAAGTATAGAAGAAGAAGATGATTTGGCCCGTCCGTCTGAAACGAGCCTTTTTAGGTTTCAGATTTAGATACTAATTAAAGAAGCTACAGATCTCTCTACTCTTTCTTCTCCTTTTTCTTATTCTTATTTTTAGGTTCTGTGGGCAGAATTTCGGAAAGTGAAGAGAGAGCTTTTCTCTGATGATCTTGTTTGTTCTTTTAATTAATTAATTAATTAGTTCGTTAGAGAGATCAACAGTTTCTGACTCGTCGATCTTTCAAGAAAAGAACGTCCTCAATCTTTACTTTTCCAAATTCTGTTGTTATTTTTTGCTCAATCACTCAATCACTCACTCACTCGGATTCATTCAACAGATCTATCCTTTTTCTTTTTCTTTCTTTTTTATCTTAGTTTCTTTTTTTTTCTTTTTTCTTTTTTTTTTTGTTCTTTGAGAGATACAGAACAGATCTATCATCTTTCTCTTTAATGAGCAATTAAAGTTAAACAATATATCAAGAAATATTTGTAAAGTATCCCGACAAAATTATTCTCCTTTAATTAATTTATTTACACATTTATAAAATTTAATTAATTATTGGTTTTGCTTTAATTAATTAATCAATTTTCACCTGCAGTCTCAAAATAATTCCACGCACTACAGTAGATCTCATTAATTTCAATCCCGATTTTAATTTATAATAATTTAATTAACTAACCTACCTTATATAAATCAAGCTCGCAATTATATTGATCAGTTTTAATTAATTTTAGAGGTGAGTTTAATTTGGTATACATTAAAAAAAATGCTTCAATTCTACTACTACTTTACGGTTAAAAAAAAAAATCCTTAGATCATCTCCATCCGACTACAAAGATAGGTGTAAGTCAAGTGTATCTAAAATATATATTAAAGAAAATAATGAGAATTTATTAAATTGACGGCATGCTAGCACTTAGACCTGGCAACGGATCGGATTAAGGTCGACCCTAAGTAGGTTGGCGGGTTGATGGGTCAACCCTAACTAATTTCTGAAACGGTATAATTTTTCAAACATTAACCTTGTCAATTTAGCATTTTCTTATATAAAACAGTTAAACGGGTCAGGGTTAAAGGGATAATCAGTTAAACAATCTCAACCCTAACCCTATCTGTTTAGCTGGCGGATTGAATTAGGGTAAGGTCTGGCGGATCGGGTTAGGGTAGGGTTGGCGGGTCGTGGGCTATTTTGCCAACTTTACTAGTACTTTGATTGACTCTAATCGACTCAACTGTTAAGCCCCAATTGAAGCCACATTAATACATTACAAGCCTTCCACTCTCTATGCGCGTGTGAGCTAGTAAACTACGTGAGTTAGGTGCAAATTGCGTGTTCGATAACAACATCCTATTTTTTCTTTATGGATAATACACTACTTACACCTTATTGACACTAACATTTGAATCCAAATGCATGATAATATCATCCTCAAAAGAAAGAAAAAAAGAAGATCATCCCTTTGATTATAAGTGGAGACGACCCATGCACGAACTTCTGTGATTTAAATGATGAAAAGATTATAGTCACAAAAAATTAACTATTGAATGAACTCCTTTCAAACACCCAGTCATGGGTGTAAACCGAGTATAATTATTATAAGTTAGAAGGTTGAAGAACATAATTGGCATTATATCAAATTCGGAGGACATTATAAGATTGACTAAAATTAGCGCGCAAGGATACCACAGTTCCTATCGACTTATTGGAGCCGCATTATAATATTAGAAAATTATTATTATTATTATTATTATTATTATTATTATTATTATACAAGGATTAAAGATACATTCTTGTATATTTCCATTAATTAATAATCTTCTCGGTCCTGCCTCGGGTTCCATACTTTCTTCCATTCATTTAAATCAGAAGGCATCATGCTTTTGTCTCTATTACTACTTATAAACAAAAATTAATTAAACCATACATCATTATTCTTTCAAAAGCGATCTTTAAAAACCTATAGTTAATAAAAAAAAAAAAAGTAAGAAATAAAAAATAAAAAATGAGTGATATGGGTGTGGTGGTGGGAAGATAAAGAGCAAGTGAATTTACTATTCTGTCAAATTTAACAGAATCAAATCCAGAATTTTGCTAGAATAACACTGGAATTTGACACCAAAATATTACATCTGTTTTTTAAAAGTAGTATAAGGGGTTGAAATGGAATTAGTGTTTTTTTAACAACTATTATGATTGGTTTCCAATCAATAAAGTATTCAGATGTAATATTTAATGTCAAAATATGGTGTCCCTCTAGTAATGCCCTTAAATTTAAGGATCGCTTCACTCGCCGGAATTTCATCCATTAAAATTAGTCGTAGATTTGAATTCTGTCGAATTTTATTAAAATTTATTTTATTGAACAGTGCTCTTCAACCCACAAACACGTACCCTACACATCTACGCGTGGATGCCTTGATGGGGCCCATAAAAACTATAGTTGGTTGTTTGGAATTGGAGGAGAGAAAGAAGGAATGCCGCGTGCGGCGCAGTTCCACCTCACCAATATAGAAGATTACAGGTTGTCACAACTCCACCACCGTCGGATCGACTCATACATGGATCCTCATGTCGGTGGTGGCGAATTTTGTTAGGTTTTCATTGACTGCATCAGAGCTCTGACTATGTGATCTAATATATTAGGTTTTGGAAAGCAACTACCTGTGGGGTCTTAACTTAACTTGTGTACTATTTTTTTTTTTTAATATAATGTATGAATTAGGACGTGGAGGCATGTCTATAAATAGACTCTATTATTCAATGATCGATATTGTTGCAAAACAATCAACACTCTTGAATTATTTTTATTTGGACCCAGATGGAGGTGTAAGTGAATGTAAGAATATAATAGATAAAGAGAGCCGTTTTATATAGCCGCTTAAAAAGCCCATTAAAGTCCCATATTTTGTTGGACTCGCGTACGGATGATTCAAAGGCTATTTTTTTGAGAAAACGACTAAATAGTCCTTTTTCCCATGTGTTACTACAGTTTGGTCCCAGCTATCTTTTTTTTGTCTAAAACATCTTTTGGTAACTTCTTTTTTACTGTTTAATCCTTTTTTAATTAATTAATTATGTTTTAATCGTTTTTTTTAATTCGTGTGCATTTTTCTTTCTTCTTATTTCTAATTTTACCCTTCTTTCCTTGTTTAAATACTTCCTTTCTTCCTCTTCAATTTTTTCGTGCTCAAACATGTTAAAATCTTCTTTTTTTCTTCTTCTTCTTTTCTCTCGTTCTATTTTTTCTGGTTGGACTGTGATTTTGGAAGAGATTGGATTCGATTAGTTTCGTTTCATCTTGTTCGTCAAAAACAGGTACTGATTCAGATCTTCTTTTTTGCGTTTTGATTTCTTTTTTTTT